>VRLP01000200.1:0-300036 GCA_009660295.1 Lophius piscatorius
TGTGTGTGTGTGTGTGTGTGTGTGTGTGTGTGTGTGTGTGTGTGTGTGTGTGTGTGTGTGTGTGTGTGTGTGTGTGTGTGTGTGTGTGTGTGTGTGTGTGTGTCTACAGATTAGGTTATATTTTTGATACTTTGCTCATGTTGTTGTTATTATTATAGTATTGTTGTGATGTCAGGTTCTGGTACACTTGACTTCTTTGATTCACTGTTTCTAGGCGGACTTTTAGCTGAAAGTAAAACACCTACATAGATTGCTGACATGACGTAATGCCCACAGAAAAGTCTTTAAAGTTTTAATTAAGACTTGTGGTCAGCGACCCGACCATCCTCAGCCGTGAGACTGTAAATTGGACCACAAGAGGCGTCAGTAAACAAAGTAACCTTTCCAATTTAGAAGCACTGGACCTGAAACACCAGACCTGCTACGAGTTTGACAAATTGTCCACCATTTCTGTGTGTGTGTGTGTGTGTGCGTGTGTGTATGTGTGTGTGTGTGTGTGTGTGTGAGGAAGGCCTCATCTGGTCCAAGTGATGAAGTTCAAAGATTCTCTCTGTACTTAAGGGTGAAGGAGTCTCACAGCTGCTCCAGTTTTTGTATTCATAAAGGCACAAAGATTTATCTTATGGTTCTGTTCTGGACCACCTGTGGTCCTCACTGGTCTTCTGTTCTTCTTCCCATGGCAATAGAAAGTCAGAAAATGGATGGATGGACGGAGGGAGGGCGGGAGGCAGGGAGGGGATGGATGGATGGATGGATGGATGGATGGATGGATGGATGGATGGAGAAGAAAAGATGAAATAATGTATTTATACGGACTGATGGTTGGATGGATGGATGGATGGATGGATGAAGGGAAGGAGGCATGCATGGATGGATGGAGAGATGGATGGATGGATGATGCATGGATGGATGGATGGAGGGAGAGAGGGAGGGAGGGAGGGATGATGCATGGATGGATGGATGGAGGGAGAGAGGGAGGGAGGGAGGGATGATGGATGGATGGATGGAGAAGAAAAGATGAAATAATGTATTTATATGGCTGGATGGATGGATGGATGGATGGATGGATGGATGGAGAAGAAAAGATGAAATGATGTATTATAATAATGATAATTCTACTATACATTAAATCTTATCTCATTAATATCCTCATCAAGAAACTTATTATTATTATTATCATTAACTTATTATTATTAAATGAATGTATGAGACACTTTAATTGTGTCATAAAACAACAAATTGGTTGGCCAAACATGTTTTAAACAGTTATTCTTTTTAAATTCATGGCTTTCATGAGAAATAGTCGGTATTATTAGATTGAAGAATGTTTTTAGAGAAACTATTTGATCTTCCTCCTTCGGTTTTATTAAGTTACGTCATTTGGTTCAGGAAGTCCTCACGTGTGATAAAATGCGAAACAAAATGTTACTTATCGAATAAGACATGGTCAATGGCTCCTCCTCTGTGGCGGCTTTGATCTGAGGTGTCCCCCAAGGCTCCACCCTCGGCCCCTCACTCTTTAGCACATACATGCTGCCGCTGCTTCATGTTTTAAAGACGTTCAGTCACATTTGTCAACGCGAAAAAGAGAATCAATATGTTCTCAACCAGACAGTCGAGCGGGACACTAAAGGGTTATTGTATTTTTATGCATTATTATTATTATTATTATTTTTATTTCATTCTTTCAGTGGTCATAATATTACGGCTAATTTGCATTTTGAATGACTTTACAGGCGGTTCTAGTCTAGGGTTTGCTGAACGCATCTCCGTTCGGCGTTTTTCTTTCAGCATTTTATTGATAGTCGTCGTTTCTCTAAATGATCCCGGCAGCAACGTATTAATTTATAATTGTTAATATTAGCCCACTTTTTTTGGAGGGTTTCGGCCCGTCAGCGGTTGAATGTATCCATGTAGGCCGTGGATTTCTGTTGGAGATGATTTTATTGGTAAAATATTCATGCATGCCGAAGGTTCTGAGCGCTGTGTGAACGTTAATGACATATTGTGTCTTTCTCCCGGTTAAACATTCATAGAAACCGAATCCTGTCCACGGCGGCTTCCACGCTCCGGCTGGGGTCGAGTCATTATCGTCGTCTCACAGTCAATTAACTCGCATTCTCTGCCCCGCGGTGTCCTTTCAACCACTTGAACCTCATGATCGGGGCGGAACGCTTTGAGATCCGAGGATGAAATAATTCTCCACCCGCTTGAAGTTAATGGGGATGGATCGTGTCCGAGGTGATGTAGAGCCAGGTTTACCGGGGGCCGCGGCCGGGGCCAGGACCCGGACTCTGAGCCTCCTGAACCGAAGCGGCTCGGAGAGACTGCTGCCTGCTCTCCCGGCAAGCTATTAGCACATGTGACCGGACCGGAGGTGGGCAGAAAAAGACAGACCAGGATCCGACGGTCCAGAGGTTGCAGTAATTAGACTTGAAGATTCTGCTGCTCATCCATTATTCCTGGTCCCACGGTTGCTCATTTGGAGTAGCTGAAGCCAGACCTTTCTCCCATTGAGTCCCATTTAGCTTAGTGTGTGTGCGTGTGTGTGTGTGTGTGTGTGTGTCTGCATGCGTTAAATATCTGAATAGTAATTTTCAGCACCTCAGAGATAGGACAAAGACTTCTTAGCTGTTAACTAAGAACTATAATTTCCCCTGAGGGCTTTTATTTACTGATGTCGTGACATTTCGGGGGAAATATGTTGTTTTTTAAATACAGTAATAATGGATTTGCACCGCACCTCCTGGTAAATGGACTTCTCTTTTTTTCTCCGTCTCACTCTACAATCGCTCCAAACTACTCCGCCAGCTCCTAGACTGACTGTTGGGAGCAGCCGGGGATTGAACCACCAACCCTATGATTACCTGCTGAGCCGCAGACACCTTCTACCCGGTCGTCATTTTTCCGAATGGAGGTTTAAAGGCTGTGTTCTCCACCCAATCAATCTTAACATTCTGGCGGTGACGTGGTGGTGTGAAAAAGTATCGCACCCACTCCTGATTTCTCCTGTTTTTGTGTTTCTCGGACTAAACTGGTCCCATCTTCAAACTAAGCTCGACACAAAATACATATTTAGGATTAGAATTTCATTTAATATGACAACATAATAATACCTAAATCAACAGTGTGAAAAAGTATTCACCCCCCTGCACTTAGTATCTAGTGGTTCAGCCTTCAGCAGCAACCAGACCCTCCTGATACCTGGAGATCGGTCTCTGACATCACTGTGGGGGAGCGTTGGCCCACTCTTCTCTCCAGACAGGTCCAGACTTTGACTAGATCACTCCAGAACTTTGATTTTATTCCTTCTGATCCATTCAGAGGTGGACTAGCTCCTCTGCTTGGAATCGTTTCCCTGCTGGATGACCTCACACACTGATGACCTGACATTCTCCTTCAGAATTTACTGCTGGAGAGCAGAATTCATGTTCTCCTCAATGATGGTCCAGGTCGTCCTGGTTCTGAAGCAGCAGATCATCTCCACAACAATCCACTACAACCTTCATGTTTGACCGTAGGTTCTGATGTTCTTCTAGTGGAATGTTGTGTTTGGGTTGGACTTTGGTTTGTGTTTTGTTGGTCTTGAGGAAGTCAAAATAAAACCAATTGAATCTCAAATTTCTTTGCTAAAACCACAGATTCTAATGATCTTCCACAATAAATAAAGAAAGACGTGACAGAAGTGTCCTCGGCATCATTTCCAACGAAACACAATTTCCTGCTAATTAATTTACACCTACTGTTATTATAGAAAACGTTTCTTTGAAAAGGTTATTGTGTTGCTATTAACGGTAGCTGAAAGCAGAGTGTTTACTCTACACTGTAAAAACACAATCACACTGGATCCGTACTAAAGGAGAGAAGATAAAATCTTGATGTGATCTGAGCCTGTTTCTGAAATGTAAGGATGTTCAGTAATACTTATAGTGTTTACGTGTTGTTACAGAAAACATTAGAAGTTCTCAGAACCTACATGCGAGCGACCCGTCCAGCTGTTCAGCAGCTGTAGGACGTCAGGCAGGGACAGATGCCAGAATGACCAGTTGGACTTTTGCAGCATAGATTCATGTTTATACAGAATGATCAAGAAACAATAAAAAAAAAAATCTGCTTTCATGAAGTTATTGGTGATTCATGTCTCGGATTTTGGAGGCTGAACCTTCATAACAATAATTTTAAGATCCTTGAAGCTTAGTTAAAAACAACATTTCAGTGGGTTTTCTTGGATTTTGTGTCTGCAATCTAAAACATTCCCAACATGCCAACACATTCTTTCTCTTTCATTCTCTCCTCAAGTTCAGCTCTGTTTGCTATGCATCCGTAAAATGTCGGTAAAATGTCGGTAAAATGTCCACATAAAGTCGGTATATTGTCTGTATAATATTTGTATAATATCTGTATAATGTCCGTTTAATGTCCGTTTAATGTCCAAATAATGTCCATATGATCTTGGTATAATATTGGTGTAATGTCCTAATAATGTCTGTATAATGTCTGTATAATTTCCAAATAATGTCCCTATAATGTCCGTTTAATATCCACATAATTTCCATATAATGTCCACATAATGTCCGTATAATGTCTGTATAATGTCTGAATAATGTCTGTATAATGTCCGTTTAATATCCACATAATGTCCATATAATGTCCACATAATGTCCACACAATGACCGTATAATGTCCACATAATGTACGTATAATGTCCACATAATGTCCATATAATGTCCACATAATGTACGTATAATGTCCACATAATGTCCACACAATGACCGTATAATGTCCATATAATGTCCACATAATGTCCATATAATGTCCATATAATGTGTTTGCTATGTATCCGTAAAATGTCGGTAAAATGTTGGTAAAATGTCCGTAAAATGTCCACATAAAGTCGGTATATTGTCTGTATAATATTTGTATAATGTCTGTATAATGTCCGTTTAATGTCCGTTTAATGTCCACATAATGTCCATATAAAGTCCCGTTTCTAGACGGGATTTGAATGTGGGGAGAGAGTCAATTTCTTGGATGGTCTGAGGGGAGAGTTCCATTGATGAGAGGCTCCACGGCTAAAAGCTCTGGACGCCATAGATGATAAACGGGGAGGAGGCGTAGTTAGGAGCAAGGAGGAGGAAGAGCAGCGTTTTACTCTAGTACTTCATATTTAACTTACTGGGGGGGTTCTTTCATGAAAAACATTCTTTTCTGTACATAACCCAAGATCTATTTCATGGCTCATTTTCAAATGATGTACCTTTAGTGCGGGGAAGAACTGGATGGATTTTTTTGGGAGGAATTGGTCGTATAATATCTGACACTAGGGGGAAAGTTCTGGGGACATAATTTCTCAACCAGTGATCCGATTTAGTCTAAATTGGTTGCGTATAACTCAAATGGAGACCTGCCTTGTTTATATCATACATTTCCAATAATTTAATCTAACGCTCCATATTTTACACAGTTTGTGTTTCTACTCAAAAAAATACAGTGGAAATAACCACATTAAATTTTAGGGCTTCCATCACTTTTTCGGGGACGTCCCCTCGCCGTCGGGGACGACAGCATAAGACTAGTTTTAACAGTTCATGACGGGGCCCCAGTACTTTTTCACAGCGGTGGACCTGCTTGACATAAACCTGGGCGTATGGCATAAATACCGTCTCTGAGAGCTGCTGGCGTAGATCCGGACTCATTGTCGTGTTTAAAATATTGCTAATCGAAACCAGAATCCCATTTCCCGGCTGTGTGGATCTTCAACGGACCCTCGTTTGTGTGTTTACATCAACCTACAAGTGTAAACATCTCGTCATTAGCGTGGCTGCCCTACATTAATGGCCTGCATCGGCCTGAATTAGATGCCGGGGCTGCCGCTGATTTGAATTTGGCTCCTCAGCGGGCCAGCGAGCTCCTCGCTGAACAACTCAGCTCATTAACCCCGGCCGCTCGCACTCAGACTCGCGTCTTCCTGAGACTCCACGCCGCAGCGGGAGAAATGACAGGGATAAATAAGGAATAATCAAGGATTCATTCTGACTGCGAGTTGACCTGAATATGAGGCTCATGCCGTCACGGAGGTTCTGCCGACACGCTGCTCCCATTATAATGAATGGAGAGGAGACCTAAAGTACCGACACACTGATGTTCGGGGAGAGAGAGGAGCACACCAGCCTCTTTATGAACCCATCAGGCTGCGGACTCCTTTCCTACCACTCCTGCATCTCGATCCGGGTCAGCATCAGCGCAAACAATCTGAATTCTAGTTTTAAATAAGTCGGTGAGTAGGCCGTCGCGGATTTTTTTTAAATAACGCAGCTCCCTCCAAACATCCCCGCATGAGAGGCTTCAGAGAGACCACCCAGGAGAAAGAGCGGAGGTACGATGACGCTGTAGGAGGGGAGTAACAGTCAGCGTGACCCCTCAAACTACCGGCGGCACCAGAACCTGGCAGAGCACCGAATGTTTTCACCTCTCAAGGGTAATTATAAAAATATGGGATTTACCGGCGTTGGTCTCGTTGAGTCTCATTCATACGCCACGTACAAAAACAGCCATAACATTAAAACCACCTGTCTAATATCGTTCAGGTCACCGAACGATAGCGCAGAACTTTCCAGGAGAATCTAACTAGATCTGCTGGTTCTGACCAGTCGTCTAGCCCCCAGAATTCATCAGTTCTTCATTTCTTTTGGGCACTTTATTGATCTTAAACAATCTAAATTGACCATGAAATGAAAAACTGTTTGATCAAGTATGTTTTGTGTTTATGTGTTTCAGCAAAACAAAAATTCGGACTCATGGAATTATTTCATGATGAAATTTTGTATTACATGGAAAACATCTATTTTAATAAGATTTAAGAAGCGGCGGGGATGAGGCGGGCTGAAAATCTTCGCCAGACCTGGATGAGAGTAAAGAGATATCCAACGTTTTAAATCCTAGGAGAAATGACAGAATGTGATTGGGTGAAAAGGGAAAGAAGCCCTTAAGATATCGGGAAACTGCTCTAGTAGAAGATAGAGTGCACAAAGAGATAGTCCTCCTCTCCGAACTTATGCTAAACTAATAGCGCCCCTCATTTTGGGTGGTCCTTCTCCGTTTCCTCTATCTCCTATTTGATCAAGTATGTTTTTAAACAGTAAAACCAAAAAAAAAACAGACTCGTAAAATTATTTTATAATGAATTTTTTGCATTTCATGGAAAATAGCCTTTAAAAAATGCTCAAATATGAACAAAATTAACGGAATGCTCTTCTTTTAGCGGTTTAACTAGAGCATAAATGGACCAATCCCCAGATGTTCTGCTGTGGCTAGAAACCATCTCCACTTCCTGTGATGATAAAACAGGACCTCTGCTCCTCACACAAACTTGATTTCAAGCTGCCGGCTTGAAGCCCCGACGCACCTCTCCGGCATCAGATCAGGTGTCTTCGTCGATGAGGATGATATTTCATGTGCAGGACATTGGTTTCCTGGTCAGCTTCTCTGGTGAGCCACCTCCAGCCCCTGTCCATCAATCATGCGGTGACCTTCAGCACGTTGCCCTGCCGGCTGCCCGGGGCCACAGGGAGAGTGACTAATGTGGTCTCAGTCGCCCCCATCCCCGCACCAAAGGCCCCTAATATCCATCCAGTATTATCCGACCCCGGCGTCTACAGATTTCTATCGCTGCTCCCGGCGTTAATTATTCACGCTGCTGAATCGCACTCTCACCAGAGAGGAGATAGCGCGACTGTCCAGACGGCCTGCCCTGATCCCATCTGTCTGGATGTATGACATTATCTCATCTTTCTCTTATATACTGCAGATTAGGAAACACGACTGCTGCGCCCGCAGAGGATCACAAACACAAAGAGTGAAAGAGGAAGTCCGGAGTTTAAACCAGGAGAGAGTTAGGGGCGATCGAGTGCCTGAGAGTCTCAACCAAGGTTCAAGTTTGACCCACTTAGTTCTGGTTTCACTTTGTAATTGTGCAGACGCACTCAAGAATTTTTCGTACCCTTTTCCCGTAACTTAGCCACATAGGAGGTCACAAGCCGGTTTACTTTTAGGGCTGGTCCAAAGCCCGGATAAATGGGGAGGGTTGTTTCAGGAAGGGCATCAGGTGTAGAACCGATGTCAAATCATCATGCAAACCATGGAACGGATTTCCAAACCGGATCCACTGGAGCTCGGGTCAACAAATACCGTCACTGGTGATGTTAGCCAGCAGGGTACCGGTGGAAACTTTGGATTGAAACAGAAGAACCCCCTAAAGCGAACCGCCAAAAGTCAAAGAAGACTGAAGAACTTTTGATGAAACACCGACTTTCTGTCTCCGTCTTTTATATGCCTACGTCTTCCTGTTTGCTGATTGGTTGTCTCTTAGACCGGCGTGCGTCTGACAGCGTTCAGCTGCTCCTCCCGGATCCTCCTGAACATCCTGAACGTGGGTTTAGCTGAATACTGACTACGGTGGTTCTTAGTCTTATTGACTCAATCTGACAGTTTTTTAATTGTTCATTAAACTGATGGAAGAATCGGTTCATGTGGCGAGATGTTTTCGTGTGCGGCGGTCCGTAGCGCCTGTCGGAGAGGAGAGGTTGGAGCAGTCCATTTCCAGGTTGTGACGGGGCTGACCCGATGGCCGGTTCTATATGGATGTCAGTTTGTCTCCGTCGATGTCCTGACAGCACAGAGAAGTCTCATCCGGTCTAGTCTGGTGGCAGATCCAACCCGGATGATGGTGATGGAGGTTCAGAGGACAAAGTGATTTTTCACCGAGTAGAACTGGATCAGCAGCACCTGAGGCAGGTTGAACCCCCTGAGATGGCGCATGCGGTACATCCTCTGCTGGGCCTTCTTGATGAGGGTCTACCATAGGTTCTGGGAGATGTTGGACCCCAGGAACCTGAAGGTTTACACAGCTGACACGGTGTTGTTGTAAATGGCGATGGGGGTAGACTTATTGAGATTCTCCTCAAGTCCACGTTCATCTCCACGGTTTTGAGTGTATTCACTCAGATTGTTCTGACAGCAGGGCCAGATGTGGGTCGACGGCCGCTGTGTCGTCCGCAAACTTCAGGAGTTTATCAGCCGGGTCACATGAGTTGGAGTCGTTGGACTCGTTGGAGTAGAGGACGAAGAGCACATTCATTTTCTTATAGGACCATAATTCATGTTAAATAAACATAAACTCATCCCAGTGAATCTCCTGTATTTACATTACATTTACACAATATTCTATCTTTTATCCATTCAGTATTCTTCCTCACCCGCTTTTATTTAGTACGGGTTTCTATTTTATCCATTGTGTATTTATTTACTCGTCATATTAGTGTGCAGCGGTAACACTTACAGAATAAAGTCTCATCTTATCTCTTCACCACCAAATGTCTCACGTCTTCCTCCCTCCTTCCGCTACTTTGCTGCAATAACTAACAAATTGCTCATTTCTAGATCTTTTTTTTATGATTGAACTGTTACTTCCGTGAAATGTCACACAGGTAGACCAACCAAACCACGGTTCAGTTTCATCTGGAGTCAGAAAATCTGTTTTTGGCGGACCAAAGTCTGACTGTTGGATGAAGACCTTGGTCTGGGGAAGGTTTCCAGACCGAGACAAAAGTCCAAGAGACAAGAGCGAAAGAGGAAAGGTGTGACTCTGTTTAAAAGAGGACTACAGTCGTTATGATACGACTGTGTTGTGTCTGAAACGCCGGAACAGATGGATTTATAGACTTATAGACTTCCTCATACATACTGGATCCGTGGCGGGCCTTGGGTTTTCCATCTGGGCCTTCAGTGCTATAGTCCCGCAATTGAACTACAGACTACAGATACGTGACCAGCTCTTACTTAAAGAGACGGTAACATTTATCTAGAGTAATAAAGTGGATATTATGGAATCTTCATTGCTGCCGCTGCATCCAGATCCTTTGTGTTAACGCGATAACTCAAAAACTCATTCTTGGATCCTTTTCAAATTATATACCAGTACGGCTCTTAGTGCGAGGAAGAACTGGATCGAATTTGGGAACGTTCAGTTGCATATTTCCGACACTAAGGGGAGCTTTACCTCCAAAACTTTTTGGGTCAAAATCTTTCAAACGTTGTCCAATTTAGTCCAAATGTGGCGCAAATGAATCGGTTGAAGGAGGTTAATCTCGTAATCATAGTGTTTTCTTCTGATAGTTCTTATTTTACAATGCAGAGGGAGGTTGGGTTTTTTTTTACAAAAAAACTATGTTTGTCAGACATAACTTCACCTTTAATTTGAGGAGTTCAATCATGTGAGGGGGTTGCTTGTACAATGCAGCAGATCGGGGGCTTTTCGATGACGACAGCGTCGGCCTGGTTGATTTTTTTACGAGTTAATATAAACAGTTCACTAATATTTCTTTAAATGTGATAAACACCTAATACACCGCTGACTTACGGCACAACGTCGTAAGTCAGGGGACTTACAGTCCCCCCCCCCCCGATATTCATAACTCTTTATCCGCAGAGTTTGAAGTTCTACGTGGATACATTTATAAACGATACCTTTTTATGAGCGGGCCACACTTTTCTGATCAGGGTTTGGTAATTGGGCATAGATTCCGACCACTTCTGCAGCGTCTCACTGATCTTCGCCTACACGTGGTTTATCGTCACGCTCACCAGCGCGCTTCCTGTGGAGAACTCAAATCTCAGACTTCAGAGAGAGAGAAAACTCTGAACGCACCAAGGACTTCTGTTATATTAACCTTTTCAATTTCCTTCACACACCTCCCACCATCAACCTCTGAGTTCATCAGCCCCTCCACCACCTCGGGCTCGTCGGATCTTATTTCTCAGTGACAGGTCCGGTTCGGGAGGGGAGGACGGCTCAGTTTTTGGCTCGGAGAGGGTTGGGGCGGGGAGCAGGATGAGCTGAAAGATTGACAGGCTGATGGCTGAGTCACTGGGGGCCGAGGTGTAGATGTTCGGGGAGTTGGAGTTTGCGGCTCAGAAGATTAGCATCAGTGAGAATATGAGAGGCTAGATGGTAATCTTCCACAGGAAGTCAGCTTATACCTTTGCAGACGAAACCACAGGAGAGAGGCTGACCTTGCGTGCTGGTGTTCAGCTGCACCGCTTTTCAGAGGAGGCCTGGCCTCCGACTCGCTGCAGACAGGAAGACATTCTGATACGGTACTGGTTTTTTTTTTAAAAGTACCGTATCAGAGCCTTTTGAAGGACCCAACTTCAATGTACGGTTTAAGAACTGCTGCGCCACAATTACTGGTGTCTTAGGTCTCAGAGCTCAGTTTAACTGATCTACCATAACATTACAACCACTGCATAGACCCCTTTTAATTGCCAAAACAGTTCTGGGATGTCACTGTGTTTTCAGATACTTTTACTCTGACCCAGTTTTCTGGCCATCAAAATTGGGTGTTAAAATGATTTCAATCAGGAGAGACCGAGAATGAAGTTAAGGGGAATGAAAGACTTTGGCGCTCGGACCCTTACGGGAGATTGTTTCTGAAGGATATCGGCCCCGAGCTGCAGCAGGAGAAGTCCTTCCCCACCATGGACTCTGGATTCTGGTGGTGGTGGCTAATGACTCTGCTGAGACAGGTGGAACTTTGAGGCCTGGGTGGAGGTGCGGAAGGAAGTATATGAATGGAGAGAATCAAATTTTCAAAAAGACAGCAGCAAGATGACAGTGATAATTGGATAGATGGGGTCAGCTGATGGCCACAACTGATATAAACACCCTAAACAATTATTAATAATAATAATAATAATGTAGCAGGTGACTGAGGCTGAACATACCTGAAAGGTGTGACTGACTGGTGTTTTTTCCAGATCCTTCTGTTCCCTTGGAGCCCACCGGCGTTCCACAGCTGCTGTTGACAGCTTTTTCCTTTCTTTGTGTAATCTCTGACTGACACCTTATTGTTTTTGCCTCGAGGTTGAAAGCAACCTAAATACAATATAAAATGTATTATTGATGTAAACGCTGTTTGAGGTGGAGTTTTTCCGATGGTTAGAAAGTGACACTTTTTGCTGAATATCTTCTTCATGATTCCCTTTTCCAGCAAGAAAGTCTTGAATATGATTTCCTCTAAATCTATAGGTGCAAACCGTGTGTTTAGTTTTCAGGATAAAACATGTGTTTCTAGCACATTTGAGCGGTTATATATTATTTTATCCCTAAAGAGTCCAGGAACTTGTGGAATCGCCGCATCCGCCATGTGTGAAACCGCATATCCTTCCTTTTAACGCTATACTTCAAAAACTGTGAAATTGTATACCCACATAGACCTTAGTGCGAGGAAGAAGTGGATTGATTCCTGAAAAAATCGGTTCTATATTTCCAATGGAAGTGGAAGCTTTTTTTTACAAAAAATAAAAATTAATAAATATATATATATCTATATATCTATATATATACATATACATATATATTGATATATGTATATGTATATATACATATTTAGCATATTTAGAAATCAGAATTACGAAATAAAAGCAAATTTACAAGTTGTGATACGGTTTTACCATAAGTCAAAACAAATTTACATTCAGGAAGTATAGAACAATTTTTTTTTAAAAATATATATATATATATTAAGCAAATATGTGTGACAGTTTAACCAAAAGAAAATTAAATAATTATCATTTGATTGATAACATTTTTGTTTAATTGATTACAAACATTAAAACAAATTTACTTTAGGAATAGCTAATTCAAATTTTGGAAAATTAAATATTTTTAAATTTCTAATAACAAAATTACCACCGTAAAGAGAAATGTACCATATAATAATAATAATACATTTAATTTATAATGTGAGACTTACCAAAAGAAAAACAAACATTTAAACAAAATAACAAAAGTGTAAGCAAATAGGCGAAATGTGAGACACCTTTACAAAAGACTGATGAAAACATTGGAAAACAAAACGACAAAAGAAAGATTTAAACTGTGAAAATCTGTCCAATTTGACTTTATTACTTCACTATATGTTAGAGTCTTGACTCTTTCTGTCTGACTTTAGGTTTGTAAATTTGTTTTTCCTTTGGTGAAAATGATCCACATTTTATACATTTGTTTTCACTTTTGTCATTTTCGTGGTTAAAAATATAAACATGTATTTATTTCCTTCCATGTGAAAGTGTTTCTCAGTTTGTGGATTTGTTTTCAATTTGTAATTTTGTCTCACAAAATGTCCGTTTCTATTTAGTAAATGTGTCTCAAATATGTAAATCTGTGTTCTATTAACTTTTTTCCCAAAATATAAAGTTTCGAGTTTTGGACATTTCTTTTTTCTTTTGCATAATTGTTATCCAAAGTAACAAAAAACATCTCGTAAATGCTTTTAAATGTGTTTTTTTTTTTTCTAACGTATATATATATATTTGTAATGTTGCAGTCCTGAGCCACCGTATATCACAAACCAATCTGTGACTGGAAGGAACTGAAGTTATAAGCCAGTTATAAACCACACAGGAAGTGACGTCACGCTCCTTCAACCTGACAGTCGGTCTCAAAGCAGTTTCAGGTGTTTGGTTGAATTCTCTGAGACGGACATAAAAGCTGTACACTTTTTATTTCTTCCACCAAACAGGCAGAAATCAGTCGACGCCTTCTGATGCAGGCGTTGAAGGAGTTTTCTGAAAAGGTAAGAAACAGCGGAAAAATTCAACTTCAGAGAACGAAGGTTTAAAAGGGAAGTAGTAAAAGTAGGTAGAGAACATAAAGATGAGATTTGAAATGCTGTATTTTTAATCAGAGTTGAGAATCAGACATTGTCGCCTGATCTCTATGTAAAGAGTTTGGTTACGCCTGCTCCTTCTGGAAAGCACCTTGAGACAACTGTTGTTGTGAATTGGCGCTATATAAATAAAGATTGATTGATTGATTGATTGATTGATCTGACGGCCACAAACAAAAATACAAAATTAAAAGCACAGATCTAATATTTCTTAGATGCACGCAGCGCGCTTCAGGCCTCTCCCATTTTCATGCATTTCTAAATATGTTGCAGGATTATAAGTATTGGAACTAAATCTCAAATAAAATTTAAGGTCATTTTGATCATTTATGTGTTTAAAAAAAAAAAAAAAAACACTTGCAGATGATTTAACACATAATTATCTGTGTCAACAACCACAGCCAAATAATGATATAGGCATATTTTGACTAAATGAACCCTAACATCTATCTTATTCTTCACTTTAAACGCTCTTCATAGTCTTCGTCCTGAATCTGGGCTCTGTCTGAGTCTCCTAGCAAAGCCGCGTCACGTGTCTATTAGCGGTCTGGTTGTTTGAGGTCTTTGCACCCGAGTTTCCAAGAAGTTTATTTTCCAGACTGATTGCTCCGTCTCTGTCTGTGATGCTCGCTCCAAGAATGTAATCTTCCTTTCATACGTCTCATTCGACACCCCACTGAGCTCTGAAGAGTAAACACAGACCCGCTAAGTGCCAAATCCAATACTGGGTCTGATTCTCCCTTATGGGACTCTTATGGGACTTACTGTCTCCTCTGATGTCTCCTGGCAATTCCTGAGCGCTGCTTAAATGTCCTTACTTCTATTTCGGTCGGCTTTTCTTCCTGCTTGTAGTTTTCTTTTTCTCTCCACGGCCAAAGGAATTCAAAAATAAAATCAAGGCAAAGAGTGATTGATTAATTCTGGCCCTCTGTTTCGCCTCTTCCTGTTATCTCTAGCTCTAGAATCGGGATTTTCAGAATGATATCACGTCATAAGAAGCTTAAATGTTTAAAACTAAACTAAAGTGTCGGATGGATGGAGGTCTGAGGAGGAGGTCAGGGGGTTAACGGAGGTTTTACAGATGGGGTCCTCTGACACAACTTGTAAACAACCGTTGAGAAATAAAATTGTGCACAGAATCCAGCCGCTTTATGACAACAAAGAGAGCAAAAAAACAAACATGTTGTCCTGAATGGGGATCATGTGACCTCGGTTTATTACCCCGACCATCTCCATGTGTCTGAATAAATCATCAGCAGTGAGTGGAACCTTCAGCCACTCACGGTTTTTCCTCTTCGGTAGAGATTTTTCAGTTCTAAGGTCATATTTTGATGTTTTTTTTTATTGCCAGAATTGAATTTAAACTGTGAAAGAAATGTTTTCAAAGTGTCTTAATTTAAATAATGTTGACGTTCATGTTAGATTTTTACTTTAGTCTGGAGTTTGAGGGACAAAATAGAATAATAATAAAAGAGGAAGAGATGCAGATTGGATTTATATATATATATATATATATATATATATATATATATAAAGGTATATATGTACACACATATACATATATACATACACACACACACAAACTCTCACAATTAGAAATATATACATTCCAAAATACGACACAATAAAAAGAATCAAGCGTTCTCTCTCCCTTCTGCAGAGAGTATTAGAGAGAATTATCTGCACAAACGTTTTTTCACTCAGTCATCGGATCCACTGACAGTGAACCAGTGGAGATCCGGACTTCTCCAGTCCACCTCCGCAATTATACGGTGGCCTCAGCTTCAGCCGCTCTCCTCAGCAGGTGGAGCAGAGAGGAGGAGCAGAGGAGACACACAGTTTGTAAGATCTCTCTATTCACAGATTTACTCAAGCAGCAGATTCTATTAGAATTTTAACATTTTTAAATGTCTGACAGTCATAGTTTAAATCAGATTTTTCCCCAATACACATATGTTCATAAATATCAACGTCCTAACATCCTATCATTAAGTAAAAACTACTGAATGGATCTCCATGAATCTTGGTGGTGAGGGTGGGTTCTGGTGGTGAGGGTGGGTTCTGGTGGTGAGGGTAGACCCCATTTCATTTTGGTGCAAATCCAGTATTGGTTATTTTTCAATATTAAGAGATTTCTTTTTAAAATTACACCCACAATTTCACAAGGATCTTTAAATATGCTTCGACATCCTCTCCCTCATACAGATGTCTGATTCACCTCTGTTGCTACCTCTGCTGCTTCACTGGCAGAACAAATCAGAATCGCCATCACGCCTTCATTGTGATTATAAAGAAGGGAGGAGGTGGACTAAAGACACACCAGCCTCACATTTAACCCGCTCCAGGCTCCAGGTCTAGTTTTGAAGACACTCGGGACCTCATGTCACCCTGCACCCCTGGGTCTGAGATAATACAGGCAGAATAATTCTCCATCGCGTCAAAGCCCAATGAGGGATGTTTTATCAGATTTGGGTTATAGATCACTAAAATCTTCCACGGGACCTTTGATCCTTTCATGTCCTCACTGAGAAAAAAAAAAACACGGAAAAGGGATTTATCTGCTACTTATTGAACAGGACTTTCTCAGTTGCAGTGACCCCTTTGACCTGGGGTGGTCCCCAGGGGCGCATCCTCGGCCCCTTACTCTCTAGCATATACATTATGCCACTGGGTCAAAGAATAAACGGGTTCAGTCCCATTTTTCCTCAGGAAATAGAGACTCGACCAAACAGTTTAGCAGAACATTAAAGGGTTATTAATCAATCATGTAAATATCATCTATGTGATCATGAATCTCTCAAGTTTTTCCACTGGTGATTAAAAAGTAACTCTAAACCCAACAAACTCGCCGGGCCCAGTGAGAGGAGCTCCGGAAAAAAAGATTCTTCCGCGTGTTTAGCTGCTGAGCAGGAAAAAAAGTCCAAGGACACAATCTGCAGGAAGACCACATTCTTTAACAGAACACCAAACTAATGATGTTTTTCATTTTTTTGTCTCACTCCCTTGTTAGCCGTAGCGAGAGAGAGAGAGGGAGCGAGAGCGAGAGAGAGAGCGGGAGCGGCCATGAGTCTGCTGTGATAATGGTGAGTTATGGCGTCCGTGCCTGCAGCAGCGGTCCCGGAGGTTCTGCATGAATGTTCCCAGGAGGAACTTTGGGAGTGTGTAGCCCCCCCCTGTGTAATTACCTCTCAGCACAGCACTGAGTGCGGAGGGAGATTCTGCTCCGTCATTGTTAGCCCACAGCCAGAGCGACACCGAGCCGACCGCCGGCGCTCTCTGGGTTCTGATTAGGATTTATAACAGCTGTTTGGGTTTGAATTAACGCCTCAAATTATGAGAAATACCTCAATTTATTCCCTCTCACCAATAAATACCGTAATAATCCCTTAAATCCTCCAAATCTGAGGGGATTCGTGATTTTATAAACCACATATTAACACATCTATTCGTTAAAAATGTAATTATTATTGAGTTTCCAGGCAGATTAACTGTCTTGTGGTTTTTGTGCTTGTTTTTTGATGGATGGGATGGGAGGGGATGCCCTATTCTGAAATTAAAGTCAGACTTCTGAGACTAAAGTTAGAATTCTGAGATTGAACTCAGAAAATCAGGGTTTAAAGTCCGAATTCTGGGATTAAAGTCAGAATTCTGACTTTAAACTCAGAATAGAGTAAATATTCGATATAAATACTGTAATTATATGATATATATATAAATATATATATTTTGAAGCAGTATTTGATGTATGAGTTTACAGGGGTTTATTTAGTGACCGTAATAGAAAGAAGAGAAAGGAAATGTTCTTTATAAAACTAATCATAAATCCCTTTTTTTCTTCACACTCCTGCTTTAAATGTGTGTTTGTGTAAAGAGTGTGAAGATTTATAAAAGGAGTTCCTGTGAAACAAGCAAACAGGTCACAGCAGGTTCCTGTGCTGATCCGCATCACAGAGACACACAGTAAAATACAGAGCTGCGAGGAACCGGACCCCCTCCTGGTTTCTTCCATCTCAGACTAAACCGAGTCGGATCTTCAAACAAAATTCCACATCAAACAAAGGCAACCAGAATAAACACAGAATACGAGTTTTTAATGATAATTACCTATATTGAACCAACCGGGACTTTTTTGCTCCCTTAGAAACTAAATCCCAAAAAGCTACCAGACCGCATTAAGAACCGGTTCCGGCCGGGTTAGGCCCAGTCAGACGTGGTAACTAAAAGCCCTGTTCAACCACATCACGGAAGATAGAACAAGATCAAGAAGCAAGAAGTTGGGTCCTAGCCAGTAGCACATTATGCCAAAATCAACAGAAATTCCCAAACTGTTTCTAAGGTTCTGGGACTCCACAGAGGATGGAGAAAACTCTTCAGAGATGGAGAAGACCCGGAACAATAGTGAACCGATTTGAAGAAACTATTTTCTCTCCGCAGGATCGCTGCAGGAACAGGAATAAAAGTTGGGATAGTGTGGAGGAGGATGGGTACGATTTGGCTGAGGACCGGGTGGCGATGCTTAATGTGAACATTCTTCCCGCCATTCCCATTAATGATAACGACAGAGACTATGCAGGTATGGACTTATTTTTCATCTGCATTCAATTGTTGTATTGATCTTTAATTTCCTAGTTAAATGTGACTTTTAATGAGGATTCAGTTTAATTTAGTCCTAATAGTGTCAAGTTTAAGCTTACTTTAATTTCTGTTTCACTTAATTCTTTTATGTTGAAATTTTTGGGTAACATTTTATGTTCTTGTTCAGGTTGTGCTCTAGTACAGTATCTCACCTTTTCTCACTCTTTGCAGTCTTTCATATTTTTGCAAAATCACACCTCTCTAAAATGTATTTTATAATAGACACCATGAATCCTTCTGACACCAACTTGGATGAGGTAAATGTGACTTACTATTAGTGGAAATCCTGACCATGGGATGGGTGACAGTCAACAGTCCTTCCCTGTTCTTGTTCCTGATGTAAGTTAGGCTGCAATGGCTAAATATGCACGAAGACGTCTTCCAGAATGACCCCAGAATTGTAATGGCACGACTTGAATCGATTGGCTAGTCCGTCTCAACCAAAACATCTCCAAAGCCACGTAAGGAAGTTCTGTTGTTCATGTCGGATCTACCCTAATAACTGTCAGTTGCTCTTGTGCCAGCAGTGAAAAGTATTTCTCTGTCACTTTTACGCACTTCATCACTTCCTCTGGTCGATTGTGTTGATTTTTCAAGTGAGCAAAAAAGTTTTCTTTCCCTGGCTACTTGCCTCCACTAATCTCTCTGCTGACCTCTACTACCCTCTCTAGTGACCTCTACTACCCTCTCTAGTGACCTCTACTACCCTCTCTAGTGACCTCTACTTACCCTCTCTAGTGACCTCTACTACCCTCTCTAGTGACCTCTACTTACCCTCTCTAGTGACCTCTACTTACCCTCTCTAGTGACCTCTACTACCCTCTCTAGTGACCTCTACTTACCCTCTCTAGTGACCTCTACTACCCACTCTTCTGACTTCTACTTCCTTCTCTGCTAACATTAAATTCCTTGCTACTAGCCTCTTCTACCCTCGCTGCTGACTTCTAGTACCCTCAATAATGACCTCTAATAACCCCTCTGCTGACCTCTACTACCCTCTCTGCTGACCTCTACTACCCTCTCTGCTGACCTCTACCTACCCTCTCTGCTGACCTCTACCTACCCTCTCTGCTGACCTCTACCTACCCTCTCTGCTGACCTCTACCTACCCTCTCTGCTGACCTCTACTACCCTCTCTGCTGACCTCTACTTACCCTCTCTGCCGACCTCTACCTACCCTCTCTGCTGACCTCTACCTACCCTCTCTGCTGACCTCTACTACCCTCTCGTCTTACTTCTACTTCCTTTTCTGCTAGCATTATCTTCCTTGCTACTAGCCTCTACTACCCTCGCTGCTGACTTCTAGTACCCTCACTAATGACCTCTAATAACCCCTCTGCTGACCTCTACTACCCACTCTGCTGACTTCTAGTACCCTCACTAATGACCTCTAATAACCCCTCTGCTGGCCTCTACTACCCACTCTGCTGACTTCTAGTACCTAATCCCTCTTGCTGGCCACTATTACCCTCTCTCCTTGCCTGTACAACCAACTTTGCCGACTTTTACTACCGTCACTGCTGGCCTTTATTTCCTTTACTACTGACCTCTAGTAAACCCAGCCACATAGGGGTCACAAGCGAGTGTACTTCTAGTGCCGGTCCCAAGCCCTGATAAATGGGGAAGGCTGTGTCACGAAGGGCCGCCGACGTAAAATCTATGCCAAATCAATAATGCGGATCAAGTTGATCCGCTGTGGCGACACCTAAAAGGCGAAGAGCCGAAAGAAGAGGAAGAAACTGACCTATAGTACCTTCGTAGCTGACCCATAATAGAGCTGCTACTGGCCTCTACTACCCTCGCTGAGTCGTACCCTGAGTCATACGATGACGTGACATGCACACGTGAAAGGTGCATGTGAGAGAAAACCAGAATGGTATATGAGGCAGGCATCATCCGCACTTTCATAACAATGTTTGTTTTTTGGGCGGAATTTTGATGAAATCTATGACGTCAGCGACCTCATCATATTTCTCCCCCCATGAAGTCAGACGACGCCCTTGTTGAGAAAGACGGCACTTCATGCACATCACACCTCAGCTGACAGCGAATGCTCAGCGGGCTGAGACTCAGACTGTAGCTGTGACTCTGACCTTTTTCATGTTTGTCACCATTGTCTTACTTTTTTTTTTATGCCTCCCCGCTGAGGAGGCAAAAAACTAGCAGACATGAAAGCTCTAAAACCAAAACAGCCCAAATCCTCAAACGTACTTAAACTTCTTCGTAAACAAGTGTTTGCCGGGTTAACGCAGCGATTGAGAATGTTTCTCTTCCCGACGCAGAAAAAAGCTTAGATTGAAGAAAAATAAGAAAAAAATAGCTTCACCGCAAGATGTGGTGAGAATGAGAGCTGCGTGGATCTGAGAGAGAGAGAGGGAGAACCGATGCGGAGCAACTGGGTCTCCGGGGCCATCTGTCGGCTGAGCCGCACCGCAGGAGATCACAATTATCCAAGAACCAAACGAGGAGAAAGAGAAACCCGTCGTGTGAATAGACTCCCTTTACTCTTACTGCCTGAACGTGGCCTCGCTGCTGCATGTCTGAGACTTTACCCCGAATATAGCCTTAAAATCTGTTGTGTTCTTCTTCTGTAATGAACCCTCTGCTGATACTGAGAGCTGCTGGGACCCGCGAGAATGATCCAAACTCAAAGAACCTCTAAACTAAGATTGGAGCTGGTCAGAACATTACTGTCCCAGATAAGACTGTGGGCTTCATCTTTCTTTCTTTTCTTTTTTTGCTTTCAAGACAGGGATTTTCCGAGGTTGTCGTTGGCCCAGAACCTTTCATCCCTCGCCGCTGTAAGGACTCTGTTCTCCTTAACTGAATGTAACGGAGCTCACTTTAAATGTCTGTGTCTGTACTTCATCGGCTGTGTTCTGCCTTCAGCTCCAACAGGGCAGCTCCAACATCGTCCTGAGAAAAAGCCCCCGCCCCCCAGGTAAAGCGACAAATCTTGTTTGCACTTCTGGTATTCTCTGGTGGAAGAAGTCGAGGAACAAATATAAGTAGACTGGAGGGAGTTAAAAACGACCCGCTCAGTTTTATGGCCCAAACCATGTCCTTACTTTATATCTTTTAAGTATACATCTACAGCATGTGTGGGATTGTGATCATTCTCAACATATGAGGTCTGGTAAAGCTAATTTCTGTTAGAGGTCTTGACCCCAGGTCCAGGACACTGACCCAGCCAGCCTGGGCTTGACAAACCACTTGGACCGTACTGGAGGAGGTCCAAGAGTGGACAAGGAGTGATTCATGCTCAACCCACAGAAGCTGAGCCTTGTAAGCCGGAGGAGAGTTCTGGGTGGGATGAGTAGAACAGTCCTACAGAGCTCTCAGCACCTGCATCTATCCCACTGAGGACAAAGACAACAAAGCCATTTATGACTTTAGAGACATATATAGTCCCTGCAGCGAGTTCTGGTTCTGCCTCGGGGTCTCCTCCCAGTTGGACGTGCCTGGAAAACCTCAACAGGAAGACGCCGTCAAGACTACGCCAAGGGCAATGCCCGGCGCATTCCGTGATGTCACAACAAGCTGATATAGCGGCACATACTGTGACGTCATGCCAACAGACTCCGGGTTCACCCGGTCATCCCGTCCAAACGGCTAATCTAAAAGTAGCCATGAAGGCTGTTTATGGTTTTCCTTTTGGACAAAAGGCCCAATCTCCATTTTTTTAAAGTACCCATGTAGTTGAGGAAAAGACCTAACTGAAAACATGTAGGAGATATGACCCAACGATAGAGAGGAGGGGGTCCAGGACATCTTTGATGTCTTCTGGACCTCCTCCGTCGAGCCAGGATGAACGTTTTGACATCGTCTTCGTCTTTTTTGACATCAAATTGATGCTATCATCACTCGTAATCTACTTTATTTCTAACTAACTCTCTTCATCTAAAGATGTCCAGGGTTTGGACTGCCACACTAATTCTTGTCGTCCTTAGACCTCCGGAGACCTTACCTGATCAGAGTGGTTAATCTGAATGACGTCACATCATTAGGACGTTATCAAATGTCGCGTTATTAGTGACGTCACGCTGTGTGGTAAAATCCCCACAAATGTAACGTTAATCAATCAACCTACGTAAAAACGTGCTTTAATCTGCCAAAAAACCCTACATATTGAATAGAACCTTTTATAACAATGGTTAATACATCCTTCTCAGTGGGCCCCTTTTGGCATGCGGTGTCCCCCAGGGTTCCATCCTTGGCCCCCTTACTGTTTATCTCACACATGATGCCACTGGCCCACATTCTAAACAGGTTCATCCCAATTTTTCAAGAAGAGGTAGTGACTCAAAATGTGCTGTTTAGAAGGACATTAAAGGGTTGAATCACGTAATTCATTATCGCATAAAAGGCGAAGGGGGTCCCCATAAATGTTAAGATCAGCATCAGGAGGACATGAGGAGGTTTACTTCTGCCATCACTGATTATGTGAAACTGAAAAGGATATTTTTCATATCCCTCAAGCCAATTGAATGCATGCTTTTATAAATCAGGTATCCTCAGGTATGGGCTTACGTTTCAGACAGATATCCTCGTGTAAAACACATCCCTGCATCAGTTCACTGACTCCAGGACTTTTCTCTGTTTGGACACAAGCTGCTGCTCGGCACCGGTTACACCGGGTCACTTACCGGCTTTACTCAAGATAGGGATTCAATTAAATAGCTTTGTGGAATGTGAAGGGGTCACTCATAGTACGCCGCCGAATTATCACCACCTCTGCACGGCTTTTCATCTCCTCTAGCTTGTTTTGTCGGTTCTACAGCACATTTACTGCACCGGTCAGAGTTGTCAACCCTCATACGGATCTGTTTTCAGTAAAGAGTAGTTAGATCAGAGAATAGCAGCATCCGTATCTGCACTCTTTTTGAAAAACACATGTAATGCTTTAAAGAAAACGAGCAAAAGCACAAAACTGCGGGTGAATTCTACATCACAGGTATAAATTACTTATATTTCTTATCCCCTCTCCTGAATTTGTCACTTTAGATTTCAGCACCAGAGCACAAGTGATGAATATGTTCATGTCAAATCCTGACATGTAGTCAATTAATCAACCAGAGGAGAGACTCTGATCCGAAAAAACGTAATCTTTTTTTAAATTTTTTAAACTGCAATTATAACGTTTGTCACGCAACTACACAACAAAGTCAGAAAATAAAGTTCAACTATGGATGAATACTTTTTAACGTTCATTAAAGACACGCCGCAGACGTAGAGTCTGCTTTATCTTTTCAGCAATTTATTATAGGACACAGATAAAACAATTATAGAAAAAGAAGAAACCACCTTTGGAAAAAGGATGTATTTTTTCATTTTTTTATTATATATGTATATATTTCTTTAAGATATGCTTTAAAATAAGACATAGAATTGAAAATAAATCCATAAAATATACTTATGAGACACTATCATTTATTGATTTGCCGAGAAAAATCCCAAAAATCTAAATGTATAAATAAATAAATAAAATTTTACACCTTTCACATTAAAAAAATATTGTTTAAGATATTTGGGGTCAGATTTTCCTGGAGACCAGAGAAGAACGTGGATGTTTGACATCTGACCGGTCATAAACTTTCATCCACATGATCAAACTTGTAGTTATTTTATTATATACTACCACAAAATATGTAAAGGCCGTTTAGATCTTAACTCTGTTTTTTTTTTGGAAATTATTGAACGGATAGCATTTTAGCGCAGCATCTTTGGAATACTGGGCCGATGAACTCTGACCTTTATGGAGGTGAGAGAAGCCTGAATTTCCTCTGAGGTTTTCTTTGGATCTTCTCTGACTTCCTGAATGAACCTTCACGAGGTGGTCCACTTCTTCGAAGGTTCTCTTTCGTTCCAGGTCTTCTCCATGTGTAGATAATGTGTCTCACTGTGGTTCTGTGGATTCCAGAACCTTAGAAACACCTTGATGGATTTCAATCCCCCTCTGGAATTTCCTTTGATTCTGGCATAGTTTGCTCCTGGTGAGACTTCGGACCCTAACTTCCTGTTTCTGAAGATGGTCTACTGAAGTGATGATGCGGGCTGGTGGTGATCGGGTCTGGGTGATTCTGGTCCAGCTGAAACCAGTTGTTAATGCAATTTTGTAGTTTTTAGGACTTTGAATACTTTTTTAACCCAGGTCCAGTTGGTACTATACAACCTTTATGGTCAATAAACACAATTTCAAGTTAGAACTTGTATTTAAAACTGCCTCTGGACTCTGAAATCACATTGAAGCTCTTGGTTAAGTATGAAAATATATAAAGTTCAAGTGAAGAAACGATTAGCTGATCTAAATGAAAGATACCAAAAACTGGCATGTTGAAGTATTACATCATACGGGTTCTGAAACATAAAGGGTTGTGGCCTCAGACTCCAAAGGGTTTGAGATGAATTCAGTTTGAAGATACGATATAATCTGTTCTGAGAAACGCAGAAAAAAAAAGAAGCTTGAAACAGGAGGGGTCTAATACTTTTTCACAACACTGTACAGAATTACTTTCCTGCATTTTGCAATGCAGGAAATTTCCTGTTTTTTTTTCTTTTCTTCTTTTTTTTTTTTAAACACAGCACCTGCTATAAATAGAGACCTGAAGCCAGGCAGAAGAACGGGAGTAGGTAAGACAATTAAAAAAAAGAAAAACATTCTCACTTTCACCACCCTGTCGTCTGAATCCTCCTAAATATTCACATGTTGCTCTCGCAGATAGATGGTCCACACCTGCGCAGCCCGGGTACCAGGTAAAAACACCTGTGTGTCCCACACCTCTGCTCCAGTATTAACTATTTATGTGTTTATTGTGTTACGTGAACCTAGACATTCCTCTCTGTCTGATGAAACAGCACTGGCATAGGTAATTTGCTCAACGACGGCTAATTGCTGTGATCTGTTGTTGGGTTTATGAACAGTTCAAGTCTTCCAGGTGTTCGCCATCTCCTTCACCTCTCACCGTGGAGTTGGAGAATCAATTCACTCGCCTGACCCTGCGTGAACCCTGCATGAGGAAGTGAGTGATGACCATCGCTTGTAACAGTGATCCTATTTCATTTTTGTTATAGTTGAATTGGACTCTCTTCTCTCCCTATGAGAGAAATGAAGGCCTAGTGAGCTCTATGTGGCGGTGGCGCCATCTGCTGGTTAGAATGGGTATGACACGCTACATGTTAATTAATCATTTTGCAATCCTTTCTTTCATTACAGCGGACAAAGGACAAATACAAAAGTGAGTAGAGGCAATCATGTAAACATCATAACCCTAGTGAAAATGTGTTGGAACTACTTTCTTATTAGTATAATCTTTTCTATTCTATTATCCAGAATAATAGAATGTCAACAAATACAGTTACTCAAACACTGTATAAAAGTATTCCTTTTTATTCTATCTTCTTATTTTTATCACAGCGGCTTATTCTTCTGTTTACAATGTCTTCTTTATGACCATTTTTACAGAATAAACAAAAAAACTATGCATCAAAATCAGTTCCATCCGGACTACATTTATTTGCGTTTTGGCAACAATTCGCTCGGTTTTTGCAAAAATTGCAGATTTCATAAGAATCAATGGAATTTTTGGCAATTCTCAATGCGAATACGCAATAGTTACATATCACAAAAACATCAAAGTCATTAAGTAACATGGCACAAAAAAAAAATCACCAGGCGCCAGTGGCCACAAACTTCCACCGAGGCTGAACTTCTCCATCTTATGTATAAGTCAAGCCTGTATTTAGATTCCATAACCATGAAAACACACATCCGGCGCTGAGATCAATCCATACGTTTTATCGTAGGCTAAACAGCTCTTCCCTAAAATAGAGCGCGTTTCCTGTTTAGCTGTTCTTCTCCTGTTTGCATTCCAAACGCCCGTCTGATTGAACTTCTATGCAGAAGGTCTTTGAGTGTAGTGAACCCTTCCAGTAAAGTCGAGTCCAGCCTAACCCTGACAAAATACCCAGAATGCAGTCTACTGGCTTTAGTGACCTTGAGCAAGTCACTACTCCTCCACAATGGGGGCCATGCAAAGTTGTACTGTTCTACCCATCAGGCCCATAATCAGGTCTACCTGTTTTGGTTTTTCAATGTGCATAATTCTAGATTTTGATAAAAACATGGGTTGTTGTCACAGTCAGGGGTTGTAGTGTGTGTGTTTAGCTCCCCCCCCCTAGTGGACATAGGTGGTATTTTGCAGCCAGAATCTCATTTTTGACACATTGTCTATCCAACTGGTGCAAACGGAGAGTTTTACTGGTTCTATCTCACAAAAGATGTGTAAATAACATGAACTTTGTGGTATTTCCATCAGCAGTTATCAAAGAGTTTCTGAGAAAATGTTTTTGATGCACGCGTTTTTCTGTAATATAAAAGGTTAGAGAATTTTTAGCGGTATTTTTTCATGTTTAACCAGAGATTACTCACACATAGTAAAAGACTACACACACATAGTAAAAGACTACACATACATAGTAACAGATAACTCACACACAGTAAAAGACTACACACACATAGTAACAGATTACTCACACATAGTAACAGATTACTCACACACAGTAAAAGATTACTCACACATAGTAACAGATTACTCACACATAGTAACAGACTACTCACACATAGTAACAGATTACTCACACACAGTAAAAGACTACTCACACATAGTAACAGATTACTCATACACAGTAACAGACTACTCACACGTAGTAACAGATTACTCAAACACAGTAACAGATTCCTCACACATAGTAAGAGATTACTCACACATAGTAAGAGACTACTCACACATAGTAACAGATTACTCACACACAGTAACAGTTTACTCACACATAGTAATTGATTACTCACACATAGTAACAGACTACTCAAACATAGTAACAGACTACTCACACACAGTAACAGATAACTCACACATAGTAATTGATTACTCACACATAGTAACAGACTACTCAAACATAGTAACAGACTACTCAAACATAGTAACAGACTACTCACACATACTAACAGTTTGAAGTAAATGTTGGGTATGGAATTCAGGTGAGGCTTATGAGCAGAACAGGATATAGTATGATAAAAAATTACATAATATAGTTTCCTATTATGACTATTTCTTGGTCAATTAATTGTCATTAATTATGTCCAACAGGCAGGATCCAGTCCACACTCCAATGGTAAGAACTAAAACACTGACTTTTACATTCAAACATCTTGATGGTTGTAATAATGTGGAGTTTATTTTAGGTCTTCCAAGGGGTGACAGTTTTACAGCTGAATTTCACAATAAAAGACATTCCCTGGATCTGGATTTAGGGACTCATGACACAGAGAAGAGGTGTGACTTTTGTTTTCTCAGGCTTTTCAGGATATTCATGTCATCTTTTAGTTTTTTCATTCACGCGTTCTTTTCTTCTTCTATTCAGGTTGCAACAGAGTCTCCGTAAGTTCTGCTGCGGATCAGAGTCCTGGTAGATATATGGATTTATAAAAGTTACCTTCCTGCTTGTAGAGAGGACATCATCAAAAATTCATCACCACGAGTGGCCTCAGACCAAAGACGACTGCGAGCAGGTTTACTTTGTTCCGTTGGAGAAACCTGAACAGGTAAAAAAAAAGATATTCTGCTACGTTATAAGGTTAAATTATTCTATTATAGTAGAGATGAGCAGGATTTGTTCACTGAATGATGTTTGGCAGAGTTTCTGTGAGGAGGACTGGTACGTCGGGGATTGTAGTCGATCGGATGCCGAGCACGCCTTACATCTGGTGAACAAGGTGGTCTTCTGTATCTCCCCCAAATATGAAATGAATCATAAAATATCTGAATCCTATGTGAGGATCCTTTTTTTGTTTGTTTCTCCAGGATGGAGCATTTCTGGTACGAGACCGCTCCGTCAACTCCGACAGCGAACCTCTGGTCCTGGTGGTCTACCATGGGAAGAGGGTTTTCAACATAAAGATTCGGTTTGTCGAAGGCGTGAACAAGTTCTCCCTGTTCAGGAAAAAAGAGGTGTGAAAAAGTATTAGATCCCCCCCCCCCCTCGCTGACTGCTTCTATTTTTGTGTTTTTATCTCAGACTAAAAATGTGTCAGATGTAGATGTTCCACCTTCAGCAGCAACACTTGCAACCAAACCTTTCTGATGACTGGAGATCAGTGTCACTGTGGTGGAATTTTAGCCCACTCTTCTTTGTGGAACAGCTTTAGTGAATCAACACACGAGGGTTTGTGAGCATGGACCGATGTCCAAAATGAGCATCTCAATGGAGATCAGGTCCAGACTTTGACTAGGAAACATTCAGAGCTAGACCCACAGACTGATGACCTGACATTCTTCTTCAGAATTTTCTGATAGAGAGCAGAATTCATGTTCCTCTCAAAGATGACGAGTCGTCCTGGTCCTGAAGCAGCAGATCATCTCCACAACATTCCACTGCCACCTCCATGTTTGACCGTAGGTCTGATGTTCTTCTAGTGGAATGTTGTGTTTGGTTTCCACCAGATGGAACGAGACCCCTGTCTTTAAACAGTCCAACTTTCCAGTCATCAGTCCAGAGAAGATTCTCCCAGAAGATCTGAGGGTAATCAAGATGCGTTTGAGCCGAGTTAAGATGAACTTTGATGTTCTTCTGGGTCAGCAGTGACTTTCTCCTCACCACTCTCCCCATGACCTCTGACCTCTATTGAGGTGAGAGAGGTCTGCAGCTCCTTTCATGTACTCTTTGGATCTTCTGCGACTTCCTGAATGAACCTTCACCGAACTCTTGGAGGCATTGTGGAAGTTGGTCCCCCTTCTGAAAAGGTTCACTATTGATCCAGGTCTTCCCCATGTGTAGATAATGGATCTCACTGTGGATCTTTGAGGTCCCAGAACCTTAGAAACAGCTTTTTGTTCTTCGTTCTATCTTATACTCTCTGAAGATCTGACACAGTTTAGCCTGAGATAGACATAAAAACAGAAGAAACCAGGAGAAGAATGAAACCGATCCTTCCTCTCAGCCCCGTGGCTCGTTCACCACCGTCTTCCGCGCTGGTTGTTTACTTTAGCTCATGTCTTATCTCTCCTCAGATGTTTGACGCCGTGGCTGACATCATCAAATTCCACTCCATTTTCCCAATTATCCTGATGAGCCGCAGATTAATGGCCCTGGGCAGATACCCAAAAAACTGTGTGCTGACGTGTCCTGTAACCAGACAGGAAGTGGAGCAGCTGCTGCAGTAACACCTGACCCATTCATCGACCGCCGTCCCGTCCGCTCGCCGCTCTGTTGTATCGTCCAGCAGCATAACCTGAGAAATATTTGTTGCTTGCTTTTCTTATTTTCCTTTGTTTTTCTTACTGATTCAAACGATCTTTCAGTGTTCAGAAGAAAATGTCATTTTCCTGCCTCCCCAGGGAAATTTGTAACTAAATAATAGTCTTGCTGGTGTTCAGGTTTTGTGGGCATCTCTTATTAAACTGTGTCAGAATCACAAAATGCACGTTTTGAACTCTGACTATGTCGTCCTCGACAGCAAGGTTATATCCCCAGAAGCCCCCAATCCACTGCGTTTTCCCTTCAATGTCCTTATCAACTATTTGGTTGAGCGCATTGTACGCCACATGACCGACCCATAATAGGACTTTATTGGCAGCATGTATATGCTAAAGAGTAAGGGGCCAAGGGTTGAGCCCTGGAGGACACCAAAGGAATGAAATTAAATATGAAAAGTAATCATTTTTCCATAGATTATTTTTTTTAGTGATGGCTTTAAAGGGTTTTGCAAGTACTCAGACTGATTTAACTCCTAGAAATGAATATAAAGTTATGTCTGAAACAGTGTTTTACGTAAAATAAAGTTTCTGAAAACGGGTAAGATATGATCTTTTCGTGTAAAATATGATATATACAAGATAGATCTCCTCTAGTAGATTCATATACACTGTATTTAGACGAAATCGGACCAACGATTGAGAAATTATGGCCCAAAAAATGTAACTTTTGGCCATAATAAGCCTTTTGTTGATTGTCAATTATGTCATTTTTGTACTATTTTGTACTGAGTTTTTCAAATATAACAACATTTCATAGAAGGGGTAAATATGCACAAGTTATACATATATAACTCAAAAACTATTTTATGGATTGTTTTCAAATTGTTATACCGTCATAGACCGTAATACGAGGAAGAGCTGGTGTGATTTTGAGAAAGGGTCAGTTGCATCGTTACACCAATAGAGGGAGCTTTATCTCCAAAGTAACCGTTTTTTTTAACAGTTGGTCCGATTTAGTCCAAAGGTGGTGCACGACTCAACTAGTGTATGACTATCTCCTATATATAATGTTTTATTCAAATATCCATATTTTTGCTCACTAGAGGGAGCTCTTTTAATGAAAACAAAAAAATTCCAGACATAACTTCCTACCCATTGGTCCAATTTAATCTACATCGACTTCATTTGAACGGCCTCAAGGAGATCCAACTTCTGTTTCTATTTGACTGTAATAGTTCATATTTCACTCTCTGGGTGGTCTTTATTATAAATATATAAAATATATTAAAGGGTTTTGACCCTTGAGTCCCAACCATTAGTCCAATCGTGTCTAAAATTAGCCCCTATATATTGACACAAGGAAATCTGTCTTGTTTTATCACGGAGCTCAGGAAAACTGGTTAACTATATTTATCTTCATTATTGAGTAACTATGGGATCTGAACTTAGAGCAGACTGATGACTTTGTAGAAATAGTTTAGTTGTGTCAATATGGACTGTTTGAGATTATTAGATTCAAATAAATTTGAGGAGTTCAATCAGGGGGGGATTGCTTGTAAAAGGCAGGGGATTGGGGGCTTTTGGGGGATATACGCTAGCTGTGCAAGCGTAGGACCACTATTTTGCAAAATCTGTTTGAAATGTAATAAAATTCCCTTTTCAGATATATTTATAACAACTACCACGGCAAAAAGCTCGAACAAAATTCTGCCTTTTTAAATTATTTGCTATACTTAACTCAAATAAAATCTTTTTTCAAATCAGGAATTTGTACCTCAATGGTTTTGTATCTTTAAAAATGAAATACAGATCACAGGTATCACCTTAAGGACCACTTCTGTACCCCTTTACAAGAATAATACCCCTATTTATCTGTGTAAAGAATAGATTTTTTTTAGGTTTGCCCTCATGTTTCGAACATATATGTGTAATGAATACTTAACATGTTGAATAAAAGCAAAATGAGCCGCCAAAAATGTTATCATTTACTTTGTTTTAATAGAAAAAAAGAGGAGTTACACAATAGTTATAAAATTATGACACACAATAATGACCGTGGAGTATGAGAAAAAACAAAAACAGTTACATAATTAATAATCCTCACACACGACGGGCGAATGATCGAACCAAACATTCAGAAAGAACCGTCATGTAAGGCCTATAAAAAAAAATGATATGTAACAGACAGCACGACAGCTTGCTGTGTGAGGAAGGCAAAGCACAACGTCATAATAGAAAAAAAAAAGAAACTTGGTTGTTAAGGAAGAATGTGAACCATTCTCTACGGAGTATGAACACCAGTCGCCACGTTTCTCTATTTATACCTATGTACACAATAAAATCTGAGTGATCGGAGCCTATATACAGATTAGAAACCGTGGGGAACCATCAAACCTATAAATATCCTCATAGGTCCAGCACCTCATGATTACAGCGTCAACAGGAACACGAGGGTGTCGCATCGCTGCCTTAAGAAGAGATCGTAACTGGATAAAAGAGCGAGTGCTTCTGTCCGTTCTCTTTTTGTCTTTTTTCTTTTTTTAATGCAACTTTATACACATTTTCAAAAGGACCCCAGAATCTCTGCACTCACTCCGTCTGTACATAGTGGTGAGGGGGAAAAACATGAACGTGTGTGGCTTATTATTTAAAGTTTTAACCAGTTTGGGCGGCTTTTGTTGGCTCCTATTTGCAAACACTGCTTCGGAGCAAACACCTAACTTGGTAAAAACAAAGGAGATAAAACAAACAAACAAAAAAAAAAAGAAGTTGCCTATCCATGGGCTAATTTCAGTTTCTCGCTCTCAAGGCCCGCGGAAATAATCGGCGCGTTCAGGTAATCCTTTTTCAACTGGTCGAGTTCCAGACATTAAAATTCGCCATTGAGAGCCGCCAGTAAAGCGGTCAAATACTGGTGGGAAACTTGAGAACATTCCGTAACAACGTTCAAAGTTCAGTTCATGTCGCTACAAAGGACAACAGGAAATCGTCGGCGTAAAATGTTCTGAAACTCCCAGTGACGCGCTACATACCCGAAAAAAGGCCCAAACAGTGGCGTGTTTGACACAGTATCACTTATTGCACCAGATGGTTTGACACATTTATCATTTGGTTTAAAACAACACTGTCCAGCTAAATGTAATGTCTGGTTCAGACCGCACAATATTTTTGTGTACAATTGTGGTCCATCAAGATGCCCCCTGTCGGATCAGGCGATCACATCGCCACAAATTTGTAGTCGTAAGGCTGGCAGCACTACTACAAGTTTGAAACCCAACAGTCATTCACGTCAAGTGATGGGACGTCCATCAGGAGGCGGGTCAATCACGGCTACAGTAGCACTCTGTGATCCTGCCGACAACGCTCTTTTATAACTCCTTCATAACATTTCTAACTCTTTCGCCGGAATTTATGCAGGTTTCATCGAGTTGAATTTAAGACATTTTGAGACCCTTTTGAAGGCTATCAAAAATGAAATATGAGACCTTATTAGCAGAACGTATGAAGGAATATCATTACGTGCTAAGTATATTATCTTACTCACAGGACTGAGTGTACACAACAGGGCGTTTGTAAGTGTATAATCAATAGTTCATTGTGAAATGCAACCCTAGCATTTAACTGAGTGGGGCTGAAGTGGCTCGGAATCAAAATCAATACATCTAGGACCTATCTGATCGGATTTAAGACGCATTAGCGTCACATAGTTCGGTATTTTTAAGGACTAAAGCCCATGTTGTGAAATTTTAGACTTTTAGAGACCCCTCAGAGACCGGATTGTCTGCTGCTACGTTTCAACGCACAACACTTCTTTATCATTGGTCCACCTAGAACCAGTAACACTCCGGAGTCTACTCCTATCGGTCAACCTCGGAGCAGGTCGGGAGCGATTTGGGAAAATGCTAACATGCTAGGCATTTCCGACTGTCGACATGGGGCGTCTCAAGACGACACACTGATTATGTCATAGTTTCTGAATGCATTGCCACCTACTGGATAACGGCGGTACTGCACAAAAGACTAACGCTGCAAGATCTGTGGGTGTAACAATTCCCAAGCTGAATTGAGAGGAATGTTTGAAATGGGACGGTTATGTCATCATAAATGACGACATTCGAGGATACAGGTTCTGAATTGGGAGGTGGGGCTGGTATCTGTGAGAAAAACGAGGGATCCTGATGAAGAAGAGGACGTAATACAGGCTATATATTCAGAAGTACTCTACTATGCAAACTGGAAGTTGAAAGAACTGGAAGCGTGATTTTATTCACTTTGACTTTAACTCGTTTGAGTATTAACATAATGAATCCGGGGATTAACCCTTTAAATACAACACTTATTCACAATCTATGTTTATTCTACTCAATACTTTTACAGTCTAAATATTGAACTAGGGATGCACAATATGCTGATACAGATTATATGCTCCACTTCATGTCAGATGTTAATATGAGAACCAATAATGCCTCATTAAAGAGAAACTCCTGGTTTATGCACACCGGAGAGTAAGAGCGCTTTCACTCCTGAGAGCGTTGTTTGGTTCGGACTTTTCTGTTTGGATCCGGACTGAACTACAAAATTAGACTGGATCAAACAGCTCCGTTTTGAAAGGAGGTGGCCTCAGTCCAGATCAGATTCAACCATGGTTTACAGTTTTATACCACTTTTTTTTTCTTTTTTTGGATGGATCAGATTTCCATCCCTGCGCAGAAGGACGAAGAAGTTAAAAAAGATCCATGAGAGCACATTAGGAGAGTAAGAGATGAGATGGTTAATAGTGATAAGGTCCTGTGAGGGAATCGGAACTCAACCGGAAAAAACACATAAAGACGCAGAAACGTTTTTGTTATTCCTGCAAGGAGGGATGGAGACGGCGGAAGAGAGAGAGTGAAAGAGAAAGAGAGAGTGAAAGAGAGAGAGAAAGGGGTCATTAAGTAGAAGGAGAGCCCACCCATGAAGATGAAATGATGTATGATAGAAAGGTTCTTAAGTGTTGAACTGAAACCAACCAGATTTAACGCACTCCATGGAACAAAAACACGAACTTTGATTTGAACTTTCAGGTGTGATCAAAGAAGGACGATCTAATAGTCCAAGACTCTAAAAAGATTTGTTGTGGGGAAACTGCCTTCTCTCTGAGTCTTCGCAGGAAGGACCTGCACGATTGAATCATGCCGGCTAGCCTAGCACATATTCGGCTCCCTAGTCTACACCAATCAGCCATAACATTAAAACCCCCAGCCTAATGATGCTCCCCTTTTTGGAGTTGTCCCTGTGTGCTCCGACATCTTTCTAATGGAACCAACGTTTTTTCTCGTTGTACTTCCTAATAAAACCTAAGTAGATGCAACTTAATACCTAGAACACCCAACAAAACCTGCAGATCTAGAGATCATCTGACGCACTCAGCTAGCCCACCTTCCTTATATACCCCACCCACTGACAGGTAACCATGGAAATAAGATAATCAATGCGAGTCTAACTTCATAAGTCATTGATTATGTTATGGCTCATCAGTGAACACTACAGTGCCCTAAGTGGGTGCAGAGGTTTGTCGTCATTACTGATTTCCCCTTCCGTGATCATCAACCAACTTTAAAAGGTGCCTTCCACCACATTCTGTATCAAACTAAGTTCTATATTCTCCTCTTTTTGAGAACTATTAATGGCAAATATAAATAATTTTTTCACAATGTATCCACTTGAAATATATTGTGCATCCCTAGATTTGGTTATTATTCAATAAACACCACAGAATTTTCAAACTGGGAGGTGTGCATGTTCAATATCTTCACGGAGATGCCTCGTTTGTGGCGCCTAGTTGCATCACAGCGGGGCCAGATGAGCAGTGAGCTTTTACTGAAGCAATCAGGAGATAAATACAGTAAGTTATCCTTTTTTTTCCTCAGTAAACGTCCGCCTCACATCTGACAGAGCGACTGACTTCTCAAACATCTGAAACAATACTCAACATCTGTGTGGTACTGAGGAGGGGTGATCCACACAGCAGGTGGTCCATGCTCCAGGACTCAAAGCAGCCAAACTGCATTGCATTTAAATATTTCAAACAATATTTGTAAAACAGAAAGGTCAGTGATTCTAATCTCCCTTTAAAGAAAAATAACTGCCCCAATAGCTTGAGTCAGAGTCATGCCATTGTAATATTTTATCTTCCATTAAATGTCGATAAACTCATGGAGAAACTCCGACGGTGCAGCCCATCACCTCGTACTTCTGCCCCATCACTTTGCTCAGCCTCATTTTTAAGATTTGGCACTTTGGGACCCCCTCGGATGCCCGAGCGTCCGCTAAACTGTCCACTCTCGCTCCGTGCATGGGCGTCCGGGGCTTCGGATGGTTGAGCACTACCACAGGCTGGTTCGGACCCGGTCGCTTTACCAGCTGGTCCTCCTTCAGCGGCATCGGGTAAATGACGGTGCAATCCGTCAGACCGCCCAGGGGTACATGAGTCTTATATTTGGATATTCTCAGTTTCAATCCCTTTTTGTTCTTTTTCCACACGCCTACTTGGACCCTTTTCAGAGAGACCGTCAAGAACTTTGAGGAGTCGTTCTCCCTTTTTGACATTTGCTCTGCGGTCGCAGATACCTCCTTATCCTTTGTAGTTTTTGTAACACTTTCCTCGTCTTTTAAGATTTTTAAATCAGGGACGCGACTGCATTTGTTATTGTCTTTTGGCGAGGTGATATTTTTTTCCTCCTTGACATGGGGATGGCTTTGGATCGGCGCAGGAGGGTTCTGAATACGCCGGTTATTTTCCTCCACTTTGACTGACTCGCATGTCCGCACCGTTGATGAAAGGTCGTGGGTGACTGATACATCTTTCGGGGCCGGTTTAGGACAGACCCCTGACGTTGGCATCTCCTTCAACTGCTCCGTGTTGTTTATAATCTTGATCTGATCTCGAGTTGGACTCGCAAAATTGTTGCTTTTATCCATCACTATCCCCCGCAGGGCCATCACCAGGGGTTGAATAGAACCCTGTGCATCCTCAGTTTGTTGGCTCAATGAAAACACAGACGAGATGACCGGGAAACTCTCAGGCCTGTTCCCCTCTCCCGCTACGACTCCCCGGTTCCAACTTGAGGTCTTTGAATTAGTGTGATTTGAAAGCATGGTCGTTTTGAATGGCGAGGGATCATTCAGAGTCCTGGGTAATGAAAATGATGACCTTGCAATGTTATCCTTACAAAGTGAAATCGGTGGAGTTCTGACTTTCCCAGCTGTAGGTATAGGAGCCCTCGAGGAAGCAGGGTTGTTCTGGAGGTGGATCTGGCCGGGTTCCCGCTTCACAGCCACCGACGCATTATGAGGAATACTTTTTATGTCGCATACTCTCCTCGGGATACTCTTGGAGTGCTCCGGGATAGAATTCCTTCTCTCTTCGATCGCTCTGTGATTGACAAATGCACCATTTGTTTCTGGATGCAGGGTGCTAGGCAACTTTGTGACAACCCTGGTGGCGGTGGTGTTGGTGGTGACAGCGTGAGGGGCGGCGTTATGGTTCACGGGTTCTCTCTGAGTAACTCTAATCCCACTGTTCCCTTCTCTTACAAGATTGATGATTTTGGGAATCTTCTTTGGTACAACTGTGTGACATTCCAAGTTAATAATTTCTGGTGATGCTCTTTTTAATATATTTTTGTCTTTGCTGATGTGTATTGGAACGTTTTTGGACAAGTTGATTGGGACAGCAGCGGGACGTTCCAAGTTCACAGTCCTGGTTTCAAACTGCTTCCTACTGACTGTACACATCCCCATACTTCTGGGCTTTGCTATGTTTGGATTATTTAACGTTGGTGATAATTGCTTTACCGGTGCGAGGTGTTGAGGGACAGAGGTCCTCGCGTCTTTAATCACAGACCCGTTTTCTTGTTGAGAGACGAGCCTCAGCTTTAGCTCCTTTGTCCCGTTGACAGTTTTCACCTCAACCAGTTCGACCAAACAGCCAGCAGGTATTGATACTTCTTCTGGGAGGGAGACTGTCAAAGCCCTGTTGTGCTGAATAAGTCCATTCAAAGGGGACAAAAGTTCTACATTGCCGTTACTGATATTCGATACGCGTGTGTCAAGTGTTTTCCCCCTCTGATCATCTTTACCCAATCTCAATGCGGATGCACTTGAAGTGGGTACTGACACCCGAACAAGTGGGCGAGGTGGTGATGGGGCAGCAGTGGGAAGACTTGGCGAGGAACTGGAGATAGGAGCGTGCAAAATCTTAGCAGTGTCACTTGGCTTAGCAGATCCATAACTGACAGCTTTAGCATGCAAACGCTCTATGTGCTTCACGAGGCACAGCCTCCTCATGTAGCCCTGTCCACAGTGAGGACAGCTGAAGGGGTATTTTGAAGAGAGTGAGTGTTGTTTCAGATGTGCACCATACTCAGCTTCACTGAATGTGACGTGGTTGCAATACAAGCAAAAAAACCTCTTGCCCATGTGTTCAATCATATGGTTCTTGAAGACTGCTGAATCTGTGGACGCAAATCCACATTTCTCACAACGCATCAGGCTTGAAGAGCTCGATAGATGATCCAAAGACGGGTGTCCACCGTTCATGACGGACGATGGCAAGCTTGGATAGCTGACAGGTTTCATAGTGAGTAGCGAGGTCCACCGTGCATCGGGGAGGAGCAGGTTTCACTGATTCAAATGCTGCAGATCCATCCTCAGCTGGAGTCCAAGGTTCATTCCCCCCAGAGGAGGGAAGACTGATGCACTGGTGCCCTGCAAAATCGGTATTCCTCCACCTGTGAAGAGCACGTGATAAAATAGATGCTTTCACCATTATGTCAAAGAATGAACATCACAGGTTACAGATCTGTCATTCACACCAGGCCCTAAAGCCCCTCCCCCTCAGCTTCACTGAGATATGCTCAATATTTTAAAACCTGTAGATGTTTATGTTACCATTCAGGGATTCTATGTATTATTTAATACACGAAGCAGCTCGCTATACTGAGTGTAGTGGTTTGTAGATCCATTTTTATGCTGCTGTCTGACTCTATATTCCTCTGAACCCAAAAAAAGGCCCAATCTGACCACAACAAGGCTTTTATAAAGACGACGGCCCGCATTTTAACCGTTTCAGTTCCTAACAGAGTTTAATCACACACACGTACCTTATAGGAATGGTATTTAGCAGCGTTTTGATGAATTTTATAATTTTTAGTGGGTAAATCCTCTCTGTTGACGTAATACTGGCGATTGTAAACGCGGCCAACCTAGCCACTTTGCGTTAGCTTGGTAATAGCCATCTGGAGCTGGCTACTACGATTCCCGGAAAAGAATATCCTCAGCTTTCAGTATAAAAGCACAAAATAACACAAATAATACTATAATCGTTTATTATGGTATTGGTTTTAATGGAAAAAAATTGACTACATATTATTTGTCTTTTATATATTTGTAATTTAGTATGCTTTCGAATGAAATGTTGGTTTGTACGAGGTTAAACACTGATTTATGGTTTTGTTTTGAAAAAACAACCGGATGTCTAACTTATAAGATCGTGGTAGTGCATAAAACACTGTCAACATCCTGCAGACCTTTTAGTTTAATGATGAAGGAACAATTATGAATATCAATACACATAGAGGTGGGGTGTGAATGAGTATTAGGGACATTCATGAGAGGAATTTTTTTGGCGGATAACATTTTGAGAATAAAGTCGAAATCAAAATCGAAAGGACGAGAATAAAGTCGGACTAAATCAGTGGAAGATTTTTTTTAATTATTTTGCATTTCTGTGCGTCTGTCTGCGCGCAGTCGCTCCCGACATTTCCCTTAGCGCCAAATGGATGGTATGAAGTAGTCTGCTATTACTTTGGGTTCGTTGTTTGATCTGTAGGCCTCCCTCCACACAACGTAGCGACTAAAACCATCAATAAAACCACTAATGGTAATGCCGTATGGCTTCATACTTGTCATACAAATCCACATGTCGACATTATTCTGGACAGTGCAGAATAAAAATAAATCTTACTCCTCTCATTTGTTTTTCTTATGCCTTGACCTGATACTCCGATGTAGGGGTGTCGAATGGAAGGCCGAACAACAACAAAAAGGTAATCAAACATGACAGTAAATTACAATTAAAAGGATAATTCAATCTAAAATAGGATCAGACTCAGGTTGATTCGTCACTTCCACAAATAGGCTTTAACGTACATTGGAGGATTAATACCTTCTACAGATTTTACAGATCAGGTGTAACTAGCATTTAAAAACAGCCCCCCAAACATAAAAGAAAAGAAATAAAAACCAAACCTCCACCAAGAAACAAAAGTACTTTAGGTAGACATTATTGTGATGAGAATCAATTACAGTACTTCTTTCATATAGGATATTTTCTAATTACTGTATGGATTTCATTTAATATCCGTATGGCCCTGTGTTTTTCAACAAGCATTTTATGATTAAGTGACACGACTGTGAAAATTGACATTTGCAAAAAGATCCCTATCTCGCTGTGGTGGAGAAGAAGATGTTATCCGGAATTGAATCATCTCTTGGAATGGAGATAAACCTGCCTCTCGGTGAAAATTGATTGCAAATCTGTCAATCTGTTCTTCCATAATCTTGTAGCAAAACAAACAGAAAAAACCCAGCTGAAAGCACAACCTGACAAAAAGAAACATTTTAAAAACAGAAGCATGTGAGAAAGTACAAACTTTTGCTTGTGCAGTGTTGACTAGATTATGCCCCAATCGTCTGTGTAAAAGTCTAGTTGTGAGCCATCAGTTTAGAACGGATGGAAAATAATAATTCCTAAAGGATTGTCAAAAGTTCTAGTATAACTGTCCAGTACAATCCCTCCTGCAGTACGCACCCCAAGTCAGAGGGTGGCGCAAATAAGCTTAAAATACCTTCAGAGAAGAAGAAGAAGAAGAAGAAGAAGAAAGCTGCGTACCGAGTACGGTGTAGGTGCTATTCTCGTAGAAATACTACGTATCTTTCTGACTGACCCTCCGTCTATTTACGCCGAATGTATACGTAAAACTTTGGTTAGACGTGTACATTACTTTAGCTTACAAACATAACAACAGTTCTTCAGTTATCAGTGAACCATCATTTGAACTTATTATCAGTGAATCATTTGAACTTTTTAATGCAGTTTAACCAAAATACCACCATTATTATAAACACAGTCGGTTTGTTAATATTAAAGCAGCTTCACCTACTGAACCAGTTAGTGGTTTAAAGTTTGTGATTATGGAGGCTTTCGTCATCTGTGGGAAGTTACAACGGTAAACAAAGGCACTTTATGGATTAAAATACCGCCAACAAAGTAAAAAAAAAAGACATGCTGAGAATCTGCAGACGGCTTCCTTTTCTGTCATTGTCAAGGTGAGTCAACTTTACTATAATCCCTTCAGGGAGATCATTTCTTTCCGATTCCTGCAGTTGTGCTTCACAGCTGTTATTGTAGCCCTCGTGCTGTGGATCACTAGGACTATTGTGAGAACGCTTTCTGGGATTTGCACACCATTGTTGCGATTCATAATGACACAGCAGAGGCTTTCACTTGACCCTCCCACTGCCCCGTGAAGCCTGCGTGCTTCCTGGTCATGGCGATCCACCTCCAACTCAGTCGGACTGCAGGTCACCGCTGGTTTAAACACACCAAACTGCATCTCTCCTCCTCCTGCAGACGCTGCATCATCCACAGGAGCATGGCCTCGGAATCTGAAATCACCCGCTTCGACTTTCTGGTGATCGGAGGCGGATCTGGCGGTCTGGCCTGCGCCCGGAGGGCGTCCGAGTTGGGAGCGACCACAGCTGTCATCGAGAGTCACAGACTCGGAGGTACCTGCGTGAGTAACCCCTCCTCCCCCCCAAACACCTGTCCTTACTGTGTTCATGCATCCGCAGCTTTCACACCAATGTGGTCACCAGGTTCACTGAGAAGCCTCCAGATCCTTTTTTTGTGGTCCAGTGATTATTATGTGGAGTTCATACCCTCCCCCAGCTGATAAAGACTCGCCCACTGCCCTGACAGACTGGATCTAATGGGTTTGAAAGAGATCCTGGCATGTGGGACCCCCCCCCCCCTCCTGATGTCTTCTATTCCTGTCACTGTGTCTTTCTTAGACTAAGCAGGCAGATCTTCAACAATCTCAGTAAAGATTAATGAAAATGCAAGTTTTAAATGATTTTATTCAATAAAGCATAAAAGATTGTCTAACTCCTAAATCACCAGAGTGAAAAAGCGTTTTTCAGTCTCTGACATCTTTGCAGAACTGCTTTAGTGCAGCCACGTTGGAAGGTTTGTGTGGATAAACTGATCGTTTCAGGTCCCATAAGTCAGATAAGTATTTATCCTATATACACTGTCAAACATGTACATGAAATTAAGATGTGATTTGGGAATCTGATCCATCTGTAAAAATGGCCGGTTTTCCGGTTCATGGCGGCAGAAGAGGTGGTCAGGAATATCACGAACTCTCAATTTTAAGGCCATTCGTCAACTGGGAGAAGATCCGTAAACAAGTAATGGAACCACTGGTTTATGGCGCTCCCACATTTAGATTGTGTTCCTCATGAGACATTCAGAGGTGGACTTCTACTCGGGATCATAGCTTTGCTCCATGACCCAGATGTGCTCGAGCTTCCACTCACAGCCTGATGAACTGACATTCTCCTGCAGCATTTTCAGGTCCAGAGTAGAATTCATGTTTCACTCAAATTCATTTCTTATGTAGTTGTGACAAAGAAGGGTATTCCGAACGCCACTCAACCCAAAAAACTCCCCGGCTAATCCTGGGGGATCAAGAGGCGTCTCCTCCCCAGTTAGACTTGCCTCTACCCGGAGTTGGAACGTCGATTCGCTAATAAACGGAAAGCCTCAGCTCTCTAAAATGAACGCAGGCTGAAACCTCTCCTTTGCTTTTTTATGTGTGTTTGGACACTGTTTCAAAAACTTTCTCGCCGAAATAATCTTCTTTATGTTCTTCAGGTCAATGTCGGCTGTGTCCCTAAGAAGGTACAAACTCCTCTTTTCCTCATCTCATAAAAGACAGACTTGAAACTCTGCGACATAATAGATTAATTGAATAATTAATGAATTCTTGTGCGTCGAAACCCCTTTTTTTGTTCTTTTTATTCACAGGTAATGTGGAATGCTGCGGCCCACGCTGAGTTTCTTCACGATCACAGTGACTACGGCTTTGAAGTCGGAAGCGTTCAGTTCAGTTGGGAGTAAGTTACAGCATTTCTCGGTTCCCCTATTTTTTTGGTTTATCTTGAAATCTCTTGCAGTTGTTCCTGGAACAGATTCACTTCCTTCTCACAGCTTCTCAGTGTCTAAATCCGTCGCAACTGTCGTCCGTCAACTTCTCCAACTACGTGCACAGCATAGTTGAGTCAAGGTTTGTGAGTTGAAGATTAGGCTCTGTAGGGAGTGGCCTGCTGCTATAGGTGGTCAGGAATGAAAAACACCTTTAATGAAGAAAGGAGTGGGCATCATTAAAGGTGCACCGGTAGTTTTTTTTTCTTCCTGTGGGCTGCATTCTTACCCTGCCGTTTTCGGTGATCCATCACCTGCATGGAGGCCATGATCTTCCTGGTGGTGTCTGTTTGGTAGCAGGATTACTCCAAACAGTCTGAGCAGATTTAAAGTCATGTTTTTGGGGAGGTAGGGATGGCTCAAGGAACAAACCTTCAGGTTCTGGTGGTGATCTGGATCCACACTTATTTTTCATTATTCTCTACCGTCATGAACAAGATTTTTTTTTTTTTCTTCTAACTTCAGAGAGAACGCCGATGTCGCTCCTCCTAAGATGTAGCACATGTCAACAAGTAATGTTGTGGATCTGGTGATCCAGAAACTCGAGGAAGCATTATTCATTCACATGAAGAAAAATGCTTGGGTTTTTTTTTCAGTTAATAATAATAATAATTATACCTTTAATTTATAACGCACTTTACATTTGGATCAAATCTGTAAGTGCTAGTTAATAAGATCAATAACTTGGAATTTATAGTATAATATTTCACAATTTCATGAAAGAATATGTATTTTCTTTGAAATTTAATTTGAATACAGAAAATCTGAAAGTCCACTTAAATGAGTTAGTTTTATACAGTTCTTTAAAACAAACCTTTTCTTGTAGTAGCTTCTTTAAAATGTGAAAAATTGGTCCCTAAAATGTAAAAAGCAGCACAGTACTTGGAGTAAATAGAAAAAAAAAACAAGTTGAAATCGTAATACTACTATATAATAATAATAATACTTCCAGCGGTCTGGCCACAGTAACTTAAGTCCAAATTCTGAGTTCCCCTCCAGATGTTCTGATGGTTTCTTCCATTTCTGCAGAAAAACATCAGACCTCCTATCTTTTAAGCAGATTCAAATTTATTTTCTCATGGCCTGAGACGATGGGAAATACTCCCATAAAAAGTAATACAGCTGTTATAGGTAGTAAACGCCGATTAGCCATAACATTAAAACCACCTTTCTAATTTTGTGTAGGTCCCCTTTATGCTGCCCAAAAAAAGCCCTGAAATGTTACTGTGTGTTCTGACACCTTTCTATCAGAACCAGCATTAACGTTTACAGCAGTTTGTGATACCGTAGCTCTTCTGTGTGATCGGAAGGATAACAATTAAGACATTCATTCATTCATTCAGCCATGGCACCTGACCGGGGGTATATTAGGGTATATTAGACCGCAAGGGAACCTTTTTGTCCTGAGGCTGATAAAAGTTAGGTGCAGGAGAAATGGGAGCGCTTAAGGATCTTTAATCCAGAAACTGCAGCTCTTGTTGAATGTACCTAGTCAGAACACAAAAGGGGACACACACACAATATGAGGTCATGGCTCATTGGCGTAAAAGCCTTTTCATTCTTTTGACAACATGAGCAGCTCCTTTATTTTCTCATAAGAATGAAAATGCAGGGGCCTTTGGAACACAGATAATCCCTATTATTTGCGGGTGTTTGGCGAGAGTTGACGTGAATGGCAAGACGACTGCTTCATTTCTATTTTCATTCCATTGTTTGTCTCCACATATGAGTTTAAAAAGTCTCTGAAAAGACAAATGTCTTACCGTCATTATTAACCTGTGCCTGCAGAACCCTGAAGGCCAAGAGGGACGCTTACGTCAGCCATCTGAATCGCATCTATCGCAACAATCTTGACAAAGTAAGTTTGGTTTTACGTCTATTTTTCACTTCATCTGTTGTTTCACCAGTAGCATAATATGTGTAATCTTTAATTAGCGTCCTTTAAAAGCGCTGCTACTCAGAATGTGAGTCGAGGACCCCTTAGGTTGCAGGTGGACTTCCAGAGAACATTTTAATCACTATACAATTCAACCAGAATCTGTTTTATTGGCCAATGATGTGTTCAAGGGATTTAGCTTAAAGAGTTTTACATTCTCTCAATGTATCTGCACAGGAATATACAGAATAATAAGATTATTCATCTATGATCTGTGCACAAGACAGCAAAATATGATCTAAATTATGTATTATGTAAATTATTTTCGATCTGTTCTATAGTTTTCTTGCACTTCATTGTGGTTTTGTGGTTTGCACAAGACTTCTGTCTTGCTTTTCGATCAGGATTGTGATGAAAGGTTTCGGGTCAGCCGCAGAAGAATTTCAGACGGGGCTGAAACATTATTGAATTTGGCTGCTTTGAAAAATTCTTTGACTGTATGAACAAAATTCTTTGTTTGTATGACTTTGGAAAGGGTACGCCGTTTTTTTTGTGGGAGAAATAATGACATCTGCTTCTCTTTAGGCTAAAATCCAAACGATCCAGGGTCATGCCAGCTTTACGAATGATCCTGAACCTACTGTGGAGGTCAACGGGAGGAAGTACACCGCGCCTCACGTCCTCATCGCCACCGGAGGGCTACCCTCTGTTTTGAGTGACTCTGAACTTCCAGGTAAGACATAGAAACATTAATCATCTTTGTATTTAGCACAATTCTTCTGAAATATCGGTCTCCATTTTATAAAACTGCTAAATTGGCAAGATATCCCGTTTCTGGATCATTTCAGGCGCGAGTCTCGGCATTACCAGTGATGGATTCTTTGAACTTGAAACTCTACCAAAGTAAGCTCATAATCTCTTGTCTTAAGTCTTTCTACAATGTTTTAAGTTTGTGTCAATGATGTGTTTAATTGTTCTCCCCATAGGCGCACTGTGGTTGTGGGTGCAGGTTATATTGCGGTGGAGATGGCGGGCATCCTCTCCACCCTGGGCTCCAAAACGTCCCTCATCATTCGGCAGTCAGGAGTGAGAGTCGCCTCATAGATACTTATTCCTCATGTAGTAAAGTCCGCCGAAGTATCGGGAATGCATTTCTCGTATTCTCTGTCCAGGTTTTGAGGAACTTCGACGGCTTCATCAGCTCAAACTGCACCAAAGAGCTGCAGAGCTCCGGTGTGGATCTGTGGAAGAACTCCCAGGTGAAGTCGGTGCGTAAAACGGACGCAGGGCTGGAGGTATCGATCGTCACCAAAGACCCGGAGAAGAAAGACGACGAGGAGAAGACCAGAACCATCCAGGAGGTGGACTGTCTGCTGTGGGCCATCGGCAGGCAGCCTAACACCTCGGGACTGAACATCGCAGCGCTGGTAACAACCGCCTCGTGATGTTTACTGTAAACTAGAAGATGAAATGCGTAGCGGTACCAAAATAGAACCTCCATGACCTCTATTAACAGGCAGAAACTCAAGAAGAAGATTATGACTGTTTGTGGCGGGAGTTCTGCCGCGACTGATTCGGTTGAGGGAGACAAAGGAACCGAGACACAGACATGTGACACAGACACAGACATGTGACACAGACACAGACATGTGACACAGACACAGACATGTGAGACACAGACACGTACAGGGACAATAACGGAAGCAGATATAATAATCGAAAGATTGCAAAAAGTTATATTTATAATAATAATAACGATAAACACTGTTAATAGTAATGACAATTATATCGGTGGGTCTCAACGTGGTCCACGGCGGTGACGCTGGAGGTCAAGGTGACGCCATACAGAGTTGTTATATTATTACATGACACATGTTTTGGGCCCAGCATACAATAACTTTACTGCAGGAAATGACTGCTCAACCAGGGTTTCTTGTTTTTCTTGTTTTTTGGACACAGCTGAGGTTTGGTTAACTGGTTAGTTTCATCCAAATACACTGATAAGTATAATTGTCAGTTGTTACCTGCACAACAATGGAGGTTTAAAGGAGTGTTCCCTGATTATGTTACCTAAAGGAAGCATTCATGGGGTGAATGATAGTGGTCAAAGGACAGAGCCTTGGGGGACTCCATGATAAACTTTTCTGGACGTTCAGGAGATGTGATCGGAAACATAAACGGGACTTAAACCAGCATCATGCAGCACCTTTAGACCAGTACAGAGACGAGTCCCTCATCTGATGCCATTAGGAGGTAGATTATAACTGAACAGCTCTGATGCACTCTAAAAGAAAGTTTGGCTTCTGCTGTCTCAAGAACTTTAGAGAGGACCCAAAGGTTAGATGTAGCTCGCTGAAGCCTCTGGATCAAGAGTAGGCTTTCTAAAAATGAGTTCAATCTCAACTGCGTGAGAGGATTGGTTTCACATAGCCTGTAAATAAAGACAAAATTCATCATTAGAGTCTTTTACCAGAGTCATAAAAAGGAATTTATGTTTGTTTTTGTGGATTCCCCCTCCTGTTATCGCTGCAGGGACGCTACAGGGGCAAATCAAAGCAGGGACGAGATTACCTTGAATCAACGATTAATCCGGGAACAAGAGATCTTCCGTCAAACAGACGTTTTTTTATTTGCAGTTTGCTGCAGGTGTAGAGAAAGGTGCAAGACCTGAACAGATTTAAAGTAGAAGTTGCGCTAAACTGATCGTATATTAAAGGTCGGATAGGATAGAATAAGACTTTATTAGGGGAAATCTGAGAGCCACAGCAGCAGACCAGGAAGGCAGCGGGTGCAGACGATACATATAATGATACAAATGATCAATTGTAGCAAGAAAAATATACAAAATATTATATTCAAGGATGTTACATTATTATTATTATTGAAATTGCACCAATCCGAATACTTAACACACATATAAATTGAGAGTATATCCCATTTATTCACAGTTGTCAAGTTCTTAAGTGAGCATCAGTGTAGATGGTTGTACATTCTTATTGCACAAGAGCCAAAGAAGGTCCGGAACCGCTCCTTTGCAGAAGATGGAGGTTTTAGCCCGTTGCTGAAGGAGCTCTTAAGTTTACTCAGTGCTTAATAAAGGGGATGAGAGGAGTTGTTCATGATAACGGCCAGATTCATGATCCTCCTCCTCCTCCTCTCAGCCGTACTCTAGACGGATTTCTGAGGAAGACCTATGACAGAGCTGGCATTCCGGATCAGCTTGTTCAGTTTGTTTTTGCACCTCACTGCCATTCCCCCTCCCCAACAGACCCCAGCAGAAAGATACTTGAAAACAAACATGCCTGAGAGAAGTGGGCCGTCAGAATGTCCATTTGGAGACAGAAACCGGTCCTAGATGTCTGCATGTGATTGTTAGCACACATAAGATGAAGCAAATGTGAGCAGCAGCTCACCAGTCAGAAACCCGCTGAGTTCTGCTCGCCGTTCCTGGTTTGAGAAAGCTTTGCAGAGCCTGTTGGCTCATAACCATGTTGACGTTATCACCATGACCAGTGAGTGGCTGGTTTACAGTGAGGCTCTGCAGCTACAAACAGAAACACTGGTTTCCTTCTCAGCTGTTTGCTCCTTATTTGACGTCTGTCTGCAGCTTGTCATTACAAACGTCCCTCCTCCTCATTTATCCCAGTAACTTAATCAGATGTTTCTAAGGAAAAGGATCAGAATCAGCTTTTCCACGCTCACAGGTGCAACAACTAGGAACAACAACAGCGTGCGTTAAGGTTTAAATACACATCAAGTATTCAAAAGAGATCAGAGCAGGAGGTGCAAAATGGATCCAAATGCAATCATGTAGGGAATAAATGTGGTCCCATATTTACATAATGCAGAATGTAAATGAAGATGATGAACATAAAACGGACAGTCCTTGTTTTATAAACATAATGGGGTTGAATTGGAGACACTTGTGACACTGTGATGTCACAAGTGATATTCTAATTAAACTTCGTATAACAGGTTCAATCTCTGCTTTCTAGACTCTGGATACAGACGAAAGAGGTCACATTGTTGTGGATGAGTACCAGAACACCAGCCGAGCAGGGATCTACGCTGTGGGCGACGTTTGTGGAAAAGCTCTCCTCACACCTGGTATGAAACTCCGTCGATTGATCGTTTCAAGGATGTTGATTTAGAATTGGTCATGTTCCGGACGAGGCCGTCTTCGGGCTTGACAGAGACAGAGTAAAAGGCAGATCATATAATCAGTAGAAATCGAGCACGATAAAAGGATAACAGGAAAGAAAATAAGCATTTAAATAACATTTAAAAGCTCAACTTGAATCAAAAGCCGGAGGAAAAAGGTGCGTTTTCAACTGAAATTCTAAAAATGTCATCACTCTGTGCGGTTCTGATGTGCTTAGGTGGATCGTTCCAGAGGTTTGGACCTGCCACTGTAAAAGCCCGGTCACCTCTGGTTCTTAGTTTGGACCGAGGAGTTTCTGCTTAGTCGACTGCAGCGCTAAGAGCTGGAGAGTGCAGATGCAAGAGCTCGGTTAGAAAGGGCGGCGCTGACCCATTTAAGGCCTTAAAAACATGCAGCAAGATCTGATGAAATAATGCACACAGTTCCCATGTAGTGAGGAGGTGTCCTTTCATATCTCCGGATGTGAAAATGAAACTTTTTTCTCATTTAAAAAACAACAAGGACCAGGATCCAAAGTGATTTCTTAACTTTCATGGGGATCCTGAAAAATGTCTGTTTCATTGTTCTTGAAACTACAAGTTGTCATTGCGTCATTAGGAAACACTCGGGTGAAGTTGTCGCTCGCTCTGATGAAACACGGCGACGGTACTGTTGTTTTGTAGTTTTCTTTTTTGTAGTTTTCCTTCGATAAATCTTTTCACCTCTTATAGACAAGTTCAGTGTTTGTTAGAGCCTCATCATCCAGAATGCACTCTGATGTCATGTTGCTTGTCGGGGCAGTTGCCATTGCTGCAGGCAGGAAGTTGGCACACAGACTGTTTGAGGGCCAGAAGGACTCCAAGTTGGACTACTCCACCATCCCCACAGTGGTCTTCAGCCACCCACCCATCGGAACAATTGGCCTCACTGAAGGTGAGTGGGAGAATCTTCATTAAGTCAAACTTCCCCATGATTGAAATGAATGTCCACTGCTTCCATGTATCCCTGCTAAACCACGTCATCACTGAAGATAGACCATCTTCAGAAACAGGAAGTTGGCTCCTAGGTCTCACCAGTAGTACATTCTGCCAAACATCAAAAGAGATTCCGGAAGTTGCTTGAAAGCCATCAGTCTGGGGAGGGTTCCAAAGCATTCTAGTTTACAAGGTTCTGGGATTCCACCTATCCACAGTGAGAAACATTACCTACACATGGAGAACTGGAACAGAAGTGGACCACCTTCCAAAATCCTCCAAGAGCACGATGAAGGTTCATGCAGGAAGTCACAGAAGATCCAAAGTGGTTTTGTAGGCCTTTCTCACCTCAATAAAGGTCAGAGGTAATTTCTCCACTATTCCGAGGACACTGGACTAAATGGGATTATGGCAGAGTGGAGAGGAGAAAGCCACTGCTGACCCAGAAGAACATCAAGGCTGGTAAGAATTTAACCATAATTCATCTTGATGGCCTTCAGAGCTTCTGGGAGAACCTTCTTTGGACTGATGAGTGGAAAGTTGAAGACAGGGGTCCCGATCCATCTGGTGGAAACCAAACACAGCATTCCACTAGATTCTAGTGGCTAGAAGAACATCAGACCTACAGTTGAACCGGAACCACTCGCCATCATTGAGGTAAACATCTGCTTAATCTGCTCTCCACCAGAAAATGAATCATGGAGAATGTCGGAGCATCACTATGTAAGTTGAAGCTCAGTTACATTTCTGGAGCGGTCTAGTCAAAGTCTGGACCTGAACCCTACTGAGATGCTGTGATTGGACCTGAGAAGATGAGTTCATGCTCACAATCCCTCCCATGTGGTAGAAGAGATCCAGCTCAGTGATGTCCGACTGATCTCCAGTCATCAGAGGGGTTTGGTTAAATTCCACGGGGTAGAAGCGTTCTCACTGCACTACATGCTGTTATTATTTGTAGGCGGACTGTTGTTCAAAAACTTTATCTTCTGTATTTGTCACAGAGGAGGCCATTCATTCTTGGGGAAAGGAGGCGTTGAAGATCTACAAGACCTCTTTCACCCCCATGTACCACGCCCTCACCAGCAGGAAGAGTCAGTGCATCATGAAGCTGGTGTGTGTGGGCGAGGAGGAGAAGGTAGGAGTAAGTTTGTCGTGAGTCGCATCGCAGTGATGTGGTCTGACAGGACAGGATCAGGAGCGAGTACAGTAGAGGGACGGGGCAGTGGGTGCTATGCGAATGTTTGCAGCCAACGTTACCGCTCTGTGTTTGGGTTCTCGGGACTCTCTCGGTTCTGGGCTGACTCGGGGCGCAAGGAACATAAACCACTACGTTGGTTATTAGTGCCCGTCTTCTCGTTGCTGCCTCTCGTACTTGTTTGTCTTGTTTCGTCTTCGTGTTTCACACTAGGTGTGTCACACCCTCTGTCGTGAGAGAGTAGAACCTAGTAGGCGGGTCTTTCAAAGAGGGCACACTTCTAGAACACTTATCTGCTGCGAGATCATGCTGCCTGTTTTTCTTTTTTTACCAGTCATGGCCTAAATCAGGAATATACATGCAGACCGATTAATCAAAGAATAAAGAGGGATGAGACTAGGCTTTTTTTTTGATAGGGTGATAAGGTCAGAGAAACATGAATGAAGCGGTTTGGATCCGTCTAGAGAAGAGATGGAGGATATCTTAGGAGGAGGATGGAGGAAAGAAAGAAGGCTGTAGAAAATACGGGATGTCGGTTGTGGTGAGAGAGGACATGAAGCAGCAAGAGGGACAGAAAAGACAAAAACCCTCCCGTGATCCGTAATCAGGAGCTGCCAAAATAAGTTAAAAATGTTCTAATATGTGTTTTTAAATATCCTTGACTTCCTGTCTCTGTCTCAGGTGGTGGGTCTGCACATGCAGGGCCTCGGCTGTGACGAGATGCTGCAGGGCTTCGCCGTGGCCATCAAAATGGGCGCGACCAAAGCAGACTTTGACAAGACTGTCGCCATTCACCCCACCTCATCCGAGGAGTTTGTCACGATGCGTTAAAGCAAACGCAACCGCCGCCACCATCACACACTTCATCAAGTGTCAACCTTATTTTCTTTCTCTCACTATGTCTGCATTGGGGTTTCCGCACCACCGCCGCGGACTCAAATTCCAGGTTTCTATAACAGTTTGTCAGACGTGATATCACCCAACCCTGGTTCCGGCATTCCTTATCAGGTCCCCCTCCACGCTAGAGACGAAGGCCTTCTCCTCATCCGCCCAGCAGGTCAGGCAGTAACAGAGTACACTCCCTGGAAAATAATACAATATAAATCTTGTTGCGTCACACGTTTAACCGAGACAGCAGGGCCGAGGTTAATGATGCTTTCAGGAACTTTTGTAAATCACAGCGTTTTGAGGCAGAGCAGCCGGAGAGAAGTAGAGAGAAAACCACCTTCCTCCATAAAATATCATCCTGCTGCACCTTAATGAATAATAGTCGATGGGGGAGGCAACCAGTCGAGGGAAAGAATGTCCCCAGATTGAACCTGAATGAAGTTCAAATACTTACATAATGTTGCCTTAAGGGAAATTATTTGTACGCGGTGTATTTATTTTTGCCTAAATGGACCAAGACTGAATTATGGACTGCCTTTTCACCTGCACTGTGGATGTTTATTGTCGATTTGAAAATGCTGGATTGTATTTATTCCCTATTGATGGAAGGGTGGAGATCTGCAGGTTTTTTTGCCAAGCGGTTTCATGAGAAGTGAAAAGACCTCTCCCCTGCTGCTCATGTTTGTTTTGTTAGTCATTTGTTAGCTGAATATTATTACATATTAAAAGCACTGCTGCTCCCTGAGGCACGTATTTACTTCAACTATAGTAATGTATTTTTCAAAAGAATCAATAAATCTGCTTGATTTTCTTTCTTAAACGGTGTCATTCCTTTCTACAGCAGTGTAATGCTTTCACTGGAGAAAACACAATTTTTACCACGTTTCTGACCTAATGAGCATTGTTTTTAATTAACAAGATGATTAACTCAGTATACGGGGAAAAGTTTGGATGGAAAAAAATGAAATTGTGTTGTTTTTCCAAGATTGACGACATAATCCAGAGAGAAGCTCTGTCCTACACGTATTAAAGAAACATCAATCAAAAAAGCAGTGCTCCCATATTCAGAAGTTTATGGTAAATACTCTATATAAGGTGTTAAAAGTACACCTTTTTTAAATGAAAAAACAAAATTGTGTTGTTCTTCCACAATCAACAACATAATCCAGAGAGAAGTTCTGTACCTACACGTATTAAAGAAACATCAATCAAAAATGCAGTGCTCTCATATTCAGAAGTTTATGGTAAATACTCTACTTAAGGTGTTAAAAGCACAACACCTTATTTACATGAAAAAATAAAATTGTGTTGTTTTCCAAAAGTAACCACATAATCCATTGAGAGGCTCTGTTTTACATGGATAACTGTAACATCTAGCAAAAAAGGGATTGCTCCCATATTCAGGTGTTCACGGTAAATACTTAATAAGGTGTTTAAGGTATAAACAAGATTTATACAGTGTCAGGGGGAAAAAAAGCTAAATCTGATTTCAGTCAAAGCAAGTTTGAAACTTTCAATCTGAGTTAATAAAATGCAGCAGCTGTACTTCGAAATTCTATGTCTCCAGTGATTCAAACCATGTGAAAACTTTTAAGACATGAAGACACATTGAGACCATATAAATAAATATTTAAAAAATAAGTATGAAGACTGATAGTATTGAACAGAATGAGAACAATATGTTCTCATAACATTGAACATATTTCAGTGCATTTATTCATATCATACTTGCTTAACAGAATTTTCCACATAAATGCTATTGTACCCGTCTGAATTTTGATTACTTGCCAAATATTAACTCCTTAATGATCTGAAGGTAAAATCTTCTCAGGTATTTGGTGGTGTGCGTTTTTTTAAGGGCCTGTGGCGCCATCCAGAGGGCAGCAGGCTGGAAAGAATAGTGATCTGGAAGAAAATGTGTCTCTGGTGATGTTCAAAACAATAAAATATACTCTATCCATTGATATCTAAATTAATTTAAGAGAAAATATATCACGCATTTGTGGCTCATTTTGATGTGAGAAAAAAAGATTTCTTCAATCAGAAGTTTGAGATGATTGGTGCTTTTTTGGAATTTGTGCAAAAATACAATCCAGTTATATCACTCTGAGTAATGCTACATAGAAGTAACTTGAGCACATCGTGCACAAGCCTTTTATCCTATGAGTAATGTGGAACAAATGTAATCTCTTCCATAAGTGGTTCATGAAATATCAGATTAATTGAGGAAATTATCTTGTTTAACAAGACAGACAGAGCATTGATTCATTCTTGAGAAAGTTCGGGTTGCTCACACACCTATCTCTTTATTGTATGGCACTGTTATAACAATCTTCTACACTTGGGCCCATCCCTGTTTTTTGTTAACAGGTGATAAAGATTGGGCAATGCATTACACCTGAGAAATAATCTTGGTATGTCAGGTAAAATTAATAAATAATAACATTGTAATTACAGATTTGATACTACATGTTACCTGAGCAATGTTATTTATAAATAGAATTAAACATTTCAAAACACAAAAATTCAGTTTTTGTTTATTTTTGTCAGATTTCCTAAGATATTTCCAACAAGTAAGAAAAAACAAAAACAAGTGCAGGATCTCACATCCAACTGGAAGGAGACTCCGAGATGGACCCAGAACTCGCAGGAGGGTCTATGTATCTCATCTGATGTGGGAACGGCTAAGGATCCCCCAGGATGAACTGGAGAGTGGTGCTGGGGAGAGGGATGTCTAAGAAATCCCTACTTAGCCTGCTGCCGACGCAACCCAACCCAGAATAAGCAGGAGAAAAGAAATGGATTGATGGATGATAACTTTTATCCTTAATTATGTATTCTGAGTAAAACAGTAACATATAAATAAAAAGGGAAAGTATTTTTGATCTTTCATTTACTTTTGTAATAATATACACGACAAAATAGAAAAGAAATTAGAAAAAAAAAAACAGACACAAAGAAGAAAATAAAGAAAAAAACATTTTGAAATTCATAGTTCACATACAATTACGTTGAAAAAAAATAAAAATATATAAAATGTCGCGATACAAATTGGCCATATAATGTAACTGCTTAAAATCTCGCGAGAAGACTGTAACTTCGCTATCCTAGAGTGAGAATTAAACTCTGTACGCTGTAGCACTTTAGCAATAGTGCAATCGGTTTTTGCTATAGCTTCTCTAAAATGGGTACAGTTTATGCGGAACAAACATCGACATTTTAAGGTATTGTCTTTCTCTCATAGCTTTATATGTAAGCGCTAGTTAGTCGTAGCTTTTTTGGAGTTAATTAAATGTTTTAAAGCGGACAACGATATTAGCTTGTTGCTAACTAGCTAGCTAGGTTAGCTGAGGTAATGGTGGGAGGTGCTGTTGAGTTGAACGTTAGCCGGTAAAGCCTCATTGACGAGCGGATCGGTTATCAATGACAGCTATTTTCCTTCACATTGAATTATCAGTTGTTTATTTTTAGATATGAGCGTTTGCTTCTGGCTCTGATTGCGTTGTTCCTCTTAAATTTAAGTGTATAGAAGTGGTGTTCCTGCGTTAATCTGTCTGAATCAGGATAGATTGTGAGCTGCCTGTTTGTGACTGCGCAGAAACGTCCTGCTCTGCGGTACCGAGCCCTGCTCCAGCGAGGATGTTCCTCAGCCTGGTCCACAGACCATGGCATGTCTTCTGCAGGGCTTCCTTACAGCGGCCCTCCATGTTCCCCCAGCTGTATTATGGTGAGGAGAATCCACGGCGCTTACACCTCTAATCTCTTCTTCACGCTGATGTAAACAATTCATTTGCATACTCTCTAATGCACAGGTTGGCAAAGTGGAGCCATACATAGCCTGTCGTTCAGCCTTCCAGACTGTCGTGTAGCTTCTTCAAAGCTGGGCAAGGTGCAGTACTACTCAACGTCAGGCAACAACAAAGATGGTCCCCCAAACCCAGCATCAGGTGATGCTCCATCAGTAGAAGACATTCTGTCTACAGCTGCAAAAGGTGACAAATGTTGTGTTTTAATGTCTTGGTGTTTTTTCTAATGGAATTGCTGTTTATATTCAAGCATAATACATGTTTAAATGAAAGGAAAGTAACTGGGCTAACTTAAGCAAGTGTTGGACTAAGTGTTTATATCCTTTACGTGAGCAAAAAAAGGACTGAATGTGCAGTGGAACGGTCCCTCTCCGTTTACTACTAAGTTGTAACATATAAACCGTTAGCATACAGGATCCCACCTTCTTCTTTCACCAGTCCTTTCTCTTACTGCCATCAGGTCGTTGCTACAAAGTCCCGCCGACCTAGAAATAATTATAATAGTTTAAAATTGGCAACTAACTCCACCTGAGTCTCCTGTTCTTTCTCGCAGTTTTATATCCTTTTTGATTTTTTGTTGCTGTGGCTTACTAGTGTTTTTATTTATGTGTTGTTGAGCTGGTCAAAGATGACTCAGTTACTCGTGACTGAAAGCAAGAATTTCTTATCTTATCTTATTTGATTAATGGTACTGCCTTATAATGTGTAGGCCTATGTTACTGCTGTAGATGTTAAATGGCTGAGGTCATTTTAACCTCTCTATGATGTTGAATAGTAGTTTTTTTTATCATCGTAACCAGGAGTTGGTGCAAGTGATCGATGTGGCCACATTTATGGTTATATAAATCACATTTCATAAGGGCTATGATTAGAATTAGTACTCTTGTTTTAAGGTAAGGTACTTTATTTCCAGTGGAATTCACACATGGCGTACTTCAGAATACACACAGGACAACAAGATAAAGACATATCAATAACGGTCTCAGACTCCCGTTTAATTACATCCTTATGCAAACAAGATTATTGGACATTAATTACTCAAACCACAGTACAGCATAAAACAATGGATAAATGAGATAAAGGAGGAGATAGTGAATTGACTAGTCCTGTTCTGTTAAACAATATTATTCAAAGGTTTAATCACATGTGGTATTTAAGTACTACATGTTGTAATTACTAAATTTATGGAGCAATATTTGGGTTAAGACTCTCTGGCATTAATTTCATACATATGCGTGCATTTTAAAGATAATCCAAGATGTTTTTTTAAATAATTTATTTTGTTTATGAAGTAGCAGAATTTTATCAACTTCTTTCATGAAGACACATTTTACCCAATCAACTCAATCGGATATACATGAAGTTTATGTGCAGTTGTAGTCTGGAAAATAACTACAGATGCCCAATTTAGTGGTAGAAGTATGAAGTAGAGAAACCAAAATAATCAAGTTAAGTACCTCAGATTTATAGTTAAGTATTGTACTTCGGTAAGGATGCAAGTTTGCAGACACGCTGACATTTAGACAAGACTTTAGTCAAAATATCACAAATAAACCGGGGAAACAGCAACTGGATTCGACCCACATCAGGAGTTCAGACACAGCTCACCACTTCAAGGAGGTTAAAAGACATGAGTGGAAGGACACAAACACGCCAAAAACCCAGTCATGTCGACGGGTGTGCCTTCATTCTGCTCTGCTTTTCTGTTTAAAATTATTGAAGTAATGACGGATACTGGTCTAGTAAAAGACCATCATCCGTTGTAAAAGAGGCAAATCTCACATCGATATATATGTATGGAAGAAAGGAAGCGAGGGCAGTGATATATCGATGATGTATTATGTATGCAGCCTACAACCAAAGGACTCCTAACACAGCAGGTAGGCCATTAGCAGCTAACTCAAAGAAGAAGAAGAAAATCAACAAAGGGAATGAAGTGTCTGCATAGATAGGGAGACAGCGTGAGGCCATGTAACGGGAAAAGTAAATGATTGACACTGACATGATGGAATCACACTAGATGCAGATGCTGCTGTTTTCTGGCTCTCGGCTGCAGATAAGCCGGAGTACCAGACTGTAGGCCAAGATATTCTCAATCATACAGCGGTAGAAATTGATGAGCAACTTCTGTGGGATTCAGTTTAATTTCAGCATCTTCTGGAAAATGAGACCCTTCCAGGTCTTCTTCATGAGGCTGGAGGTGTTCATGCTGCGGGTCAGGTCCTTCGATGTGTGAAGTCCTAAGAATTTGAAACCTGGGCCTCTATCAACCTCCTACCCTCTGACGTATTTTTGTTTTTCCTGAAGTCCTTGGTAATTTCCTTGGTTTTCTCTGTGTTGAGTTTTTGAGATGTAGTCGGGAGGCTCTGTAAAGTTTAAAACAGTCGAAGGGGGAGGTGGGACTGTCGTAGCTTCCAAAAGGAAGTTTAGTCTCTCCTGGACAATAAGCTTCTGGTGAGATGTTTGCAGACTATATCAGGTCTGTAAACTTCAAAACTCAGCTTGAGTTCTTAAAGCCCACTATCATCTCCGTGATTCTCCCTGCCAAACCGGATGTGTTATTGCATCTCCTTTCGACACACAATACATGTTTGGAAATAATTCTTCTGGATTGAGATGTTGAAGAATTTTGGTTGCGTGTTCTCCTCCGCTTAAACGTACTTGTTGTCACAGGCTCGACGACACGAGGTCTGACCAAAGCTGAGACGATTCAAGTGAAAGGTAATGAGCAGCGACTCTGCATGCTGCACGCGAAAATTGAGTTTAACCCAGAAGGTGGTTGAGATTTGGAGGCTATCACGGGACTTTGGACTATTGGATGCAGATTGAAAAACCTGGGTCGTAATTTTCTTCTCATGTCGTGTGTAGTTCGGGCGGTTCTGAAGAAAAGGGAATATGGGTCCAAGTACACTCAGAACAACTTTATCACTGCAGTCAGAGCCATGAATGAGTTCTGCCTCAAACCAAGGTAACTTCTCAAGTTTTATTTACTCACTTCATTCGGTAACATTAAAGAGTGTGTGTCATCATTACAAAGTCGGATCAATGCTATTGAATGTTTTAAAGTGTATACATGTCCAAAAGTAGCAGAAATATTGGCCTTAAGTGACCACACACACCCCTGAATAGTTAATAAGTAAACTTGCTGTTGTGATTAGTGGATGTGTTTGAGTCACGTGATCTAACCCCAGTCTTCCCAAACCTTCTTCCTCCCCCTACATGTGGATAGTGATCTGGATCAGCTCCGAAAGATCAGGAGACGCAGCCCCCACGACGACACAGAGGCATTCACTGTCTTCCTGCGCTCAGACGTGGAGGCCAAGTTAGTCTGGATGTAACACAAAATGCACCAATCAGCCATAACATTATAGCCGCATGCCTGAACTGCGTGGTGGACGCAGCTCAGGAGATGCTCTAACCCAGAAGAAGAAGAAGCTGAGATCTTTACATTTTTTCTGGTTCTAATCAAAATGTTCACCTGCTGCATAATACACCCCGCCCCCTCACAGGTGCCATAGTAACGAGATAATCGATGTCATTAGTTTCACCTGGTGGTGTAATGGCTGATTGTTGTATACCCCACGAGTTGTTTCTCCTCCCCGCCTGTTTTCACCAAGATGTTCACTAAACGCTGTTCTTTTATTTCTTGTGTTTATTAGAGCCACAGACGTGTGGGGGAGTCAGGAGGCTTTAGCCCGGGAGAGAAATCTCAGGAAAGTGGTGGAGCAAGAATATGAAGAGAGTGAGTTCACATTGCTCTCGGGATCCGCACCTTTGGGACCATGAACAGACAACTAATAAAAGCCTCTCAGCTCTCACACGGGCCTGATGGTTTCATACCTGTTGACATCTGTATTTATTTGTATTTATTTGACCTCCAGATATTTTTAGGAATCAGCAGTTGTTGAAGGAATACAAAGACTTTTGGGGAAACACAAAGGTGAGCAACGTTTTGTGTCCCAATATGATTCATTCTTCTGTTTTCTATGTGAAATAGTTAGTAATGTCGACATTCCTGCCCAAGCTGCCATAAGAACCATTGTTCCTGTCGCAGAGGTCGCTGAGTCTGTATCACCGTGTCATTATCTTATTTCAATGACCTCGCTGTTCTCTGGCCTGACATGCTATATTCATTACCCTGCTGGATAACAGCGGAGCTAAACCCCAAACAGGTTTTATATTTTGTCAAGACTTTGCTGCACACTTGTGTCACTATCCATGAAATTAACCGCCGTATTTTCTTAAAACGTTGTTGCATATTTGAAACACATTTCTTTCTCTTATACTCGGTTTTTAACTCTAAGCTATCGGGACCTTTCCAGTAATATTACCACTCTTTTGCTGATTGCCGTCTGTATAATATTCTATAAGGTTATTCTTTGATTCAGTTATTTATTACATTTCCTCTCCTCCTTTTCGAAAATATAAAACGAGACTTCCAGCTTCTGTCTGTCGTCCTCCAGGGTTGAATTACTCTCTGCACTTTCAATTCCAGATTGTTTTTTTTTTTTAATGGGGATTAGTTTCAATGGACATAGAATTTTATGTTGCTTTCCCAAAATATGAATGTGTTGAGCAAAGATTCCATGATCATTGAGCATCTTATAGATCTATCTGTCTCAAAGCATTGTATATGTATACATATATTACATATAGATAGATATATCCAACCAACCGTCTTCCATTTCTGCTCAAATCAAGGAACAAAATGAAATAAGGATAATAGTATTGAAAACACTTTAAAATATTGTAAAAAAAATAAAAAAACTAGTTGATTGGTGAAAATTTGACATAAATATTTTTGAGAAAAAAACTAATTTCTTCTTTATCTCCCCAAAGCCACGATCGGGAAAAAGGAACACATTTTGTCAAGGACCAGGGAAGGTGGTCATGGTCGCTATATGCATGTAAGTAGTCAGAATTTGTGTCTCTGCACCCACAGACTTAAAGCGCCGTCACACACACACACACACACACACACACACACACACAGCGATATGTGTTGGATTAAAGGAAACGGCGTGTCTCTTCTACAGTAGGTAGAATCAGAGCTGATCTGATTAAAGACTGCAGAACTACCACTGTTAGTCCTTCAGTTCTGGAGAATCAGTCCTTCAGTTCTGGAGAATCCGTCTGTGCAGTTTTTCATACTGGGATCATTTGTAGTGGGATTTAAATGGGGTCGTGTCTCACATGAGGTTCTTGGGCCTATTGGATTAGGATGATTGTGTTAGAGGACATGTGCTGTCACATGCACAGCAACCGGTTTCCTTGAGTGAGTGTAAATGAAGTAAGACTCACGTGACTCCGTTAGTCATGTGTTGGAGAGAGGGTCAGCTCGGTCCTGGACCCTCCTCTGGACGCTGTGGGGGGATGTTGGCCGAGCTCAAAGTCGACACCTCTGTCATTCACTCTGTCTGCGTCCTTTGATCTTACATTCATGTCCATATTCATCAAACTATTTATACTGTACATGAACGCTACACATGCTGTGTCATACTTTTACAGCCTGCAGGTCTTATCTCCACAGAGAAGATGTCAATCTTAACTTGTATTACACCTATCAGCCATAACATTAAAATCACCCCCCTAGAATTGTGTATGTCGTTCTTTTGCTGCCAACACAGCTCTGTGATGTCACTGTGTGTTCTGACACCTTTCTGTCAGAACCAGCATGAACATTGTCAGTAATTTGTGCTACAGTAGCTCTTCTGTGGGATTGAACGATACATTATAACCTTTGATCTCCGTACTCATCAGTGAGCTTTGGGCTCTCATGACCTGGTCTCTGGTTCTGGTAGTCATTCCTTAGACCACTTTGATAGGTTCCAGCCACTGCGGACCAGAACCCACAACCATACCCGCAGTTCTCGTCTTGCCATTACAATTTGGTCCCTTGCTGCCTAATAAACCCCACCCACTGACAGGTAATGATGTAATCAATGTTATTCTGACTTCTCCTGTCAGTGGTTATGATGTTATGGCTGATGTGTACATCCTCCAACAAATAGTTTTCACTGAGGGGTCAAGACTACCCAGGGAGAGACCCCATCCCACAGAAGGCTTTCCTCTACTGCGTGTTTATTAAATTAAATATGTTTTAATGTCCAGTATGAGCAACGTATGAATCTGGTCACCACTTCAGCCATTAAATCACACAAACTATTTCCCTGGCCTACAATTTCATTATCCATCTGTTTTTTTTTTTCATCCTCAGCAACGGGCTCAACTTCTTCTTCAAGCTCCTGGCTTGGGTCTACACAGGATCGGCGAGCATGTTCTCCGAGGCCATCCACTCTCTGGCCGACACCTGCAACCAGGCGCTGCTCGCCCTGGGGATCAGCCAATCCATCCGCAACCCAGACGCCGGCCACCCGTAAGAAAACCACACCTTATGTTACTGACATGAGAGGAATGTGAGCAATAAGGAAAATAAAATGTTCACAAAACTCAGATCGGATCATTTTTCCGATAAGCAAGAAAAGGGAGATAATAAATATGGCTTCACTTTTCACGCAAAACAATATTGAGGTAAGTATAAATCAAAAAATGGAAAAGCAACAGTAAAACTGTTTTTCGCACTATGGTTAAAATGTATTTGATAATAATTTGGTACCTACAGAGAAATTTGTTTGAGACACCATTTAGATTGAAACCCAGTAAGATCGTTTACACAGTAACTTAGAGAAGAAGAACACGGACCGCACAGAAACTACCACCAAAATGTAAGCCAGACACTCTTTTTCACCTTTCAGCTGATCCCTTTCAGGGTCGCCACAGCGGATCATCTGTTTCCAACCATAGTTACCCCCGCCATCTTACTGGCTAACGGTACCAGTGACGGTATTTGTTAAGCTAACTGGTCCGGTTTGGAAATCAGTGTCATGTTCTGCGTACTGATTGTGCCGTTCCTGACGCATCACTCCCCATTTATCCGGGCTTGGGACCGGCACTAGAAATGCACTGGGTTGTGACCGCTTCATGGCTGGGTTCAAAAAATATATACTATATACCTATCTGTAAATGAATTAGTGCCAGAGGAACGGCAATTAAAAATGTTTCAAAAGTAGCGTGATCATAAAAACTGTCTAATAAAAAGACATTAATTAATTAAAACAAAACGCTAATAGGCGTAAAGGATTTACGAGCCTTATTTTAACATCAAGGACAATTAAGCAATTTGTTTTCATTTGCATTTTTCGTCTTCCATAAAGAAGACTAGTAAGACTGCATGTGTTTGGATAAATTTAGCCCATAATCAGGTTTCTGCCTAGTTCCTGCTATTTATTTACTAACCCTCTCTCTAGAGGACAACTGTGATCTTTGTCAGCCAAAATCCATCTCCGGGGTCAAAATCCCATTTATAGGCACATTTTGGGTCCATTGTCTATCGAACTGTTCAAAATGGAGAGTCCTCCTGGTCCTGGTCCTGTTCCACATTAACTGTGTAGAATAACATGAACTTTGTGATACTTCTATCAAATTTGATGCAGTACTTTTCAAGCGTCGCTTGTTTTGTTTCATGGTGTTACTGTAATAAAATGACTATATAGGCTTTTTTATCTAAAAGAAATAAATCAGGTGAGGATAGAAATATTGGTATTTTTTGTGTTTAATCACAGATTACTCACACATAGTAACCGGAACAATGTTACTGACAGTGAAAATAGATGATTTTGCGTCTCACCTATCCAGATACAGATACACCTTAAAGTCCTGCAGCTATTTGATGTTTCTGTTGGGTATGTAAGTCAGGTGAGTGAAGAGTACAGATCTGAGACGGTTTATCCTCAGATAAACACACCGCTAGAAGGAACCAGGAGGGGGGTCCGATACTATTTCACAGCACTCTATTGAGAAGTTTGTCAGAGCAACTATTATTCGCTTCATCTCCTTCAGGTATGGCTTCTCCAACATGCGCTACATTGCCTCCCTCATCAGCGGAGTGGGAATTTTCATGATGGGAGCGGGCCTCTCCTGGTACCATGGCATCATGGGATTGCTGCACCCAGAGCCCATTGAGTCTCTGCTATGGGTGAGCGTCTGCCTCGACTCTGTTCTGAGATACTCTGTGTATAAAGAATCTCCCTGGAATCAACATGTGATGTTTGTTTGATGCAGGCTTACTGCATTCTGGCGGGTTCCCTGGTGTCTGAAGGAGGTTCGTGATGAAAACAGTTAAAGATCATTGACCATATTTTCACCTACGCTCTGTGGCTTTTGTAACGGAACATCTTTCATCCGTTCTCAGCCACGTTACTCGTCGCCGTCAATGAGATAAAGAAGAGCGCCAGAGAGACCGGACTTTCCTTTTATGAATATGGTCGGTACAACTGGCAGGTCTTGCGTCACTAATTCTTACCACCATGGAAACCATGAGGAAGTATATTGCTTTAAATTCTAGTTTTGAATGCAGCCTTTTGTTGTTTGTATTTTTGTGTGCAGTCATGCAGAGTCGTGACCCCAGCACCAACGTGGTTCTACTAGAGGACACTGCTGCAGTTCTAGGAGTCACCTTAGCTGCTGGCTGCATGGGGCTCACCTCCCTCACAGGTAAACACTCACCTCTAGACCTCTGCTCATGTCTGTTTGTTTCACTCTTGAAGCCTTTCCTCCTAATTCCTAATTGTATTTTAGCCCCATCCCCTGATTTTAGAACCACCAAATTTCATCTCTGCTCCCTAAAAAAACCAGGGAACCCCCCATATCTTAAAGTCTTTAAAATGTCTGGAAGTTTAGGAGGGGAGCTATTAAATTAAATTAAATCTGCTTCTCCAGCCAGCAGAAAACCAATCAGCAGCAATAGCACTCAAAAGATGTTTGAGAAGAGGAAGATGACTCATGGTGCGTTTGATCATCCTTAATTAACTAATAAGACATAAGAATATAAGAAACACCTGGGTCTGCCTCGGCCATGGTCCGTCCCTTCCAGCTGTGTACCACCAGGAGGTCCTCACTGCTCTTGTCGTCTTGCTGCTCCAACTGAGATGTCCTTCCAGGTGGAACGCCAAGATCCTTTCTGGTTCACAGACAAGAAGACGGAGAAGACACAGGATAGAACGTTTAGCCCTTTGTTCACAACTTCCAGTGAAACATCTGGAGGGCAAAGAGTCTATTTCATTGTCCTGCATTAAAGAGCGACTCTTTTATTATGTCTTTTAGTCTGTGCTGTGATTTTATTCATCTTCCTCCATTAATGTTCTGATTGAACCTCATGATCATCTCTGGACTTTGGTCCCTTATTTCTAAGTTGGCAAGTACTCGGCTGAGGAAAGTTTTCTCCTTCACCTTCTGCTCTGCCCGTCTGTGCAGGTAACCCGTACTATGACAGTCTGGGCTCTCTTGGCGTGGGCACGCTGCTGGGCGCCGTTTCAGCCTTCCTCATCTACACCAACACTGAGGCCCTGCTGGGGCGCTCCATTCAGGCCGAACGGGTGCAGAGGCTCACAGAGTTCCTGGAGAACGATCCTGCTGTCAGGTAAGAACACCAGCAGAGAGACGCTTCCACGGCCAGAAACCAGGAGCCAGGAATCAGACAGGCTGTTTTAGTTTGACCTGACGGGGGGGTTCATCACGGGGGGGCAATCATTAGATGCCACCAATACTACACATCTTCAGTTTTGGACCTCGGCTTTTTATTACATGACACCCTCAGTCAAGCGTCCAGATGTTCACCTGGGAGAGACAAAGACATGAGACAGACCGAGGCATGCCCATGTTCTCTAGGGGGTCTTCCTCAAGTGGAACTTCTTCCTGTGTGAAATAAATGAAGGGTCCCGTTCTGTGTGACTAAATTAAACACAAACAGTTTGAATACGGCAGCTACATTAGAATTAATTAGGGGAAAACAACTCCTTTTACAAAATGAAATAAATTCACAAACACATAGTAGTGGTAGAAAGTATCTGCAGTCACATGGTCAGAGTTTTCCTACCCACCTAAACTGAAGCCTTCCTGAACCGGACCCATGCCCCAGCAACCTCAGCATCCTTAGAACATTCCACACAGACGGTCTCGTCAGATAATGTGCAATATTTAAAATACCTGATGCTCCGTATATTCAAGGCTGCTATGTGTTATAATAAAAAAATAATAATACATTTAGATGTGGGACAATAAGAACAATACTGTGTGTGCTTCACATGAATGCCTGATTTTATTATTTATGATTGTGAAACGGAACCAAATGTCTCTGTGTGATAAAGCCTTTCTATGCCACGTGTCTCTGTGATTAGAGCCATTCATGACGTGAAGGCCACTGATATGGGACTGAGTAAAGTTCGATTCAAAGCTGAAGTGGACTTTGACGGTCGAGTGGTGACGCGTTCGTACCTGGAAAAACAAGACATTGACCAAATCCTCAACGTAAGTTAATTTCTACTTTAAATTTAAACAACTCTCTCCATTATAAGTTTGATGTACGGAAACTGTGGAGAGCGTTTCTTCTGGGTTACGACTCTTTCTGCGTTTGTTTCTAAGACTAGGAATAAAACGCACAAACCAGAGTTTTTACTTTTAGAACAGTTATATGCTTCATTTTTGACTGGTGTTATTCAGGGTGGATCCTATACTGCTGTGAAAATGGATTTGACTCTGCCTGATTTCTTCTATTTTTGTATTTATCTCTGACTGGACTGTGTGGGATCTGCAAATTCACTTAAAAATAAGACAAACCTAAGTAAACACAGTATATTAGATTTAAGTGACAGCATTTAAAGACAAGATCACACTTAAGAATCACCCCCTGAACTTAATTTCTAGAAGCTTCATCTTTAGCCCTCAGAACCCGAGAAACAGCTTTGATGATGGGTTTCAATCAGCATCTTCCTCACCCACTGGAATTTCTGTTGATTTTGGTTTAATATTCAGAAACACAACGATCATTGTCTTCTCTCCCGTGTCTCAACTTAAAAAGAATAAAAAGGTTGATTTTTCTTTCTCTTCAGGAGATTCAGCAGGTGAAGACCCCCGAGGAGCTGGAGTCCTTCATGCTGAAACACGGGGAGAACATCATCGACACTCTGGGGGCAGAAGTCGACCGCTTAGAGAAAGAACTCAAGGTACGTAAACTTTACCTCACATCTGAGTTCTGAGAAAAATTTTGTAAATAACGTTGATTTGTTTGCTCCGTAGCAACGAAACCCAGAGGTCCGTCACGTAGACTTGGAGATCCTATAATACCTGACGTGGTTCTGCCGAGGGATCATCCCGAAGAAGTAACGAGGAAACCCAGTGGACCTACCTCTTGAATCTGCTGACTGTCGTCATGACTACCGCTAAACAAACCTCCATGTCTGCAGACATCCTCCAGTCTTAGAGGGGAATGAACCACGACCATCTACAATGTTCCCCTTCATGTCTCAGTTCACACATAAACACCCCCACACACACCCCCACACACACACACATACACACACACACACAGATATTCAGGTGTGTGAAGGTTAATAAGTCTTATGGTTCTCCATTCCTCCAGGAATGTGTTTGACTCACTTTGAAACCAGAATCCAGAACAGGACCAGTTTCCAGACTAGCGTTATATAAAGGAAACCCAGGAGCAGTTTATTCAAATAAACGTATTTATTTACTAGATCATTATTTTGCTCTTTTTAATGTAAACCTGAAGAGCGGTTCAGGTTCTTCAGTGAAGACAGAATCTAAATGAGTAGATTTTATCTCTAGCACTAGACCTTCAGAAGTGTTTTGATTTAATGAATTTGAAACTCGTCTCCAGATTCCAGCTTATTTTCCCAAAGAAGCACCGGCAGGAAACGCATCCAGCCGTCACCCTGTGCTCCCTGTGCACCGAGTGACCCGCCGTTTCCTCTAGGTAATCTGAGTTCTCTATCCCAGCTGCATTCTGGGATACAGCTGCCTGATGGAGGTGGTGGTCGGGAGACATTTCAGCCTCATGCTCTTGTTGATAGTGTAATATTTGACTTTAAGATGGCACTGTTGAAGGAGTTGGAATAAATTTGAAATAATTTATTGAATTATTTTGTTTTCCTTTTTCTACCATGTGGTGGTTGTTCTTTTTTTATCCACCAGATGTCAAAACGACAAACGCTGTTTCTCCATCATCAGTTTTTGTCCTGAATGTCCCAAACAAACTCAACACTAATTTTAACTGTTTGTTTTCACTGGGAAGACGGGCTTGTTGGTGGTTCCAGGTCTGAGCAGAGACCCGGTCATGAGTGCCGAAGGTTAACGGGTGGTTAACCAGTTGGATCTCATAGAAGAGCTACTGTAGCACAAATTTCTGAAAATGTTACTGCTGGTTCTGATAGAAGGGAGTCAGAACACAGTGACAACACAGACCAGGTTGGCTGTAAAAGTGGGATCTACACAATATTAGTGGGTGGTTGTAATGATATGGCTGATGTTGTGTTGGTTTACACAGTGACATCACAGCCTGCTGCATGTGAAGCTGCAGGACGCAGTGACCCTGCTGACCTCTGTCCACGACTCAAAGCTCCTCCAGACCTCATTATGAGGCTCCATCTACTTTTACTCTGTAAATAAAAACCGTTTACGGTCATCTGCTTTTAAAAACACCGACGTCACACAAACAAACAAACACTGGAGGTTTGTTTGTTCCAGCAGAAATGAGTTTTTCTAGAAATGTTTTCACTGCATCAAGAACATTGATAGTCAGATTAGACCTACAAGGACGGTAAATACCTGCAGACCCAAACCTGCTTTATACTTTAAAGTCAACATTATTGAACAATTATGTACCATATTTGTAATTGACTGATTTGTTGATAGTGTCTTGTGGGAACGGGTCATAATATTGTGTGGGAGCATGTAAATATGTACATGCATGACCTTGTAGGCAGAGGATATCTAATGGGAACAAATTATGATATAGTTGAGACATATCTTGTGGGAACAAGTTATCTTGTCCAGACGCTATTATTCTGTGAGGGAACAAATGTAATTGTCTTGAGGGAACAAGTTTTTTCCTTGTTGGCACAAGTTAACACTGGGGTAACATTATTTTTAGGGAAAAAGATGTTAACTGGTGCAAAAATCAGCCCCCTGTGAAACTTCATGGACTCCATATTTGGACTTTGGACTGTTTGATCGTGTATTGTCCGGAGTGGATAGCACAGCTCTGGTTCTGGGTTCAAAGCCTCTTTTGGACCAGGGGCTTTTCTCCAAAGAGTTTTAAAGTTCTCTCAAAAATATGCAATACAAGTCAAATGGTGACTATGACTAAATCGCCCAGCTGGGATAGGTTCCAGCCCTGTGACCTCGTACAGGATGAATGATTGCAGATGAAGAGGATGCGCTGCTGTGGTTGGGGAGCCCCCACATTTAACTGTGTTCGGGGCCCCCTACAGGCCGGAACCGTCTCTGGCTTGCACCTCTGGTGTTCCCTTCTGGAAGCTGGACTGGAATGCAAACCCATGTCCATTAGATGCTGCAGTTGCAGGACTGAGAGAAGGGGGGCACTGAGTCTCCGGCGCGCTGACGTCAATAAAAACAGTCATTTCCAAACCCGTCTGCGCATCGACCGACCCTTCAAAACATTACGCACAGCACCGCGGCTGGACCTCTCCAGACTCCTCCACCGAGAAACCCCCCGCCGACACCGGACAGAGGAGACCCCGCGGACAGACGCACAGGTTTCTCACCCTTCATGTTGTCTGTAACATTTTTTGCGTCATGTCTCGTCCTCTCATCCCCCCGGTCGCTCGCGCCACTGCCCATCGTGTTTGCGTCCATGTCTCCTCTCTCCTCTGCCTCTCAGAGATCAGAGGACCAGAGGGAGCAATATGAGCCTGTGCGCGAGGATCGAGACAATAATCAGGCTCAGATTCTACAGGAAGAACGTGCGTCGAGACGCGCCTGGCACCAAACACCTCCAACCATCCCGCACAATCCTGCAGAACCCCGCACATCCCATCAGCACCATCAGCACCATCCGACCTTTACCTCTAAGAAATCTTTACATTTCAAGCTCATTTATTAACATTTTCTGATGCATCTGTTTTTGTTTTTCCCCCCCCCCTCCGTCTCTCAGAGCCCACAGATGGGGGGCGCAGTAAACCCGCACAGTTGGGGTGTCTGCTTTTCTTTCTTTTTTTTTCTTTCTTTTTTTCCCAGCAGCCTCCATCATCACACAAAAGCCCGAAGCGTCGCTCCTCTGTGCGCAAATTGGATTAAAGAAGGGGGGATTCTGCGCACCACCCTCCCATCATCCATGCAGGGGGGATTCTTTATGCCGATTGTTTTCTCTCTGAATGACGGATTCTGTTACTGTTTCAGGTGCAGGAGTCATGGCGGATCATCTTCCTCCTCCTCCTCCTCCTCTTCATCCTCCTGCTCTGTGCTTTTAGCCTCTTTACAGTGCTGCCTTGTCTGATCAGGTTCAAGCAGCATTGTACAGGGCTATGACAGCACAGAGGGCTGCGCTCCCATCACCTCCTGCCACTGGATGACATCATCAGCCGAGGAAGGGATGCGATCCATCACGGATCGCAAGGATCGCGTCTAGAATTCGGTCGCAAATCTGTGCAGCCAATTTCTTCTCGAACCCGTTTTTCTAGCTGCGCTTTGTGCAGCAGCTCTGCCTCTATGCTAGAGTCACAGAGGTATTTAACGATCCCTTTTGTTTCCTGCGCAATATAGAAAAAATAAATGTTTTCAGTTATTTCTTAAGTTGCAATTGTGGGAGAAACTAATTGCGTCGTTGAAATAATACAGCAGATTATTAGTATGTTGAACGCATCATTCAGCGTTTCAACATGCTGATCACTTATTATTGGTTTATTTTATTCAAATCTGTGTCATTTACAGTAAAGTACCAGCTGTAGTTCTGACAATACAATCAATACAGTTAATGTCAGATTAGTAATATTCATTATCTCGCATACTGATTATTTTTTCCATGAACCTTATGGTAATCAATTTTACAGCGTGAGAAATGATTTTTAATGTAGGTTACAATATGATGGACTGATGTTACAATTACAGTAACTAACATTCAACATTACTTATGTTACTGTACAGTGTGACAATTAAAAATCTGTAATTTACAGTAAATACCAACGGAAGGACTGACTTTAAAAAATACCACAGCAACTAAATGCACAGATTTGAATATTTCCATGAAATGTGTGTTTCTAGTAATATTTTGTGTCAGATTTAACCTGAATGACAGTAAATTACTGTATATTTAAACATTTATTTTTTATTTATTAGATATATATTATTTATTTTATCATTTTGTGTCTGTAGAAATGGTGACAGATTTTATACTGTGAATATACAATACTTGACAGAATAATACTGTTATTTGCAATATCTGCTTGTTTGTGATAATACGTTACTTTCCTGTAAAATTTACCTACAGTTTGTATTTCTCAGTAAAATTGTGTGCGAAAAAAAAAATTAAACTACTATTTCTTGATTTACGGTCATCCAGCGTATTTACTGTGATAATATACTTTATGGTCTTCTACTCCTTTTTATTTGACAGTTACTTTTTACTGGAATTTCCCAAAAACGTTTTTACAGTGTAACTATTGATCTACGTTGTATAAAAACTCTCCGCAATATTACAGTAAAAATTTTGTCGACTGTTGTTACCAGAACATTACTGTAAAACATTCAGTGGCAAAATACAAGACATTACGCTAAACCGTAAAATTCGTAGTTCACAACTGTTCCTTGTTTTAAGTAAACGACTATAAAAACAGATAAATCGTAAATCAATTTATCGTAATTTACTTCAACCCCAGCGACTGCAAACAAATCCCTCGGCTTCCCTCCAGAAAATTATAGTTCTAGTTACCTTTTCTACGCATAAGGTGCATTTTTACACCATATATTTACAGAATCATTTATCTTACTTTTAAAGCAATTGGCTGCAACTAGTATTATGGTATTTTTACAGTAATTTTATCCAAAGTTTATATTGTGTTTGCGTAAAGTTTGCCTGCGAAGGCCTCGTTTTGCGACCTTGAGTTGACCTTGTCTCTCAGGTCTGTGTCTGATATGGGATTAGTAATTGTTAGCCAGGGATGGACCTCACTAATCCACTAACCAGATTAGCAGAGGTGTAAATAGTTCCGGGTCCAAACGCAGAGGTGCCGGTTTTGGATCAAAGAGACACCAAATCCACAAATTCAATGATTTTATTACAAATGTTTTATTTCCTTACTAACAATGGCCGTGGAAGCGAGCAGAGTCCAGCTGCGTTTCACTTCCTGCGTTGCTGCGGTTGAAGCTCCAGTCGCAGTGGCGATCCTGGCCTCTGGGGGGCGCCAGGTAAAGAAGCCCGCCTCTCCATGGATGTGACGGGAGGTGTTGAGGCTCATTCATGCTCAGCCTAAAAAAACTACGCGTCTATATCCGTAATTATTCCTGCATCTTTAAAGAGGCGTCACGCCTCCGTTACGGGAGTAACGTAGCGGTTCAACCGAGGAGAGGTTCGCCGTAACCAGGACAAGAAACGGGGGGGGGAAAGAAAAAATGAACGGAAGAAGTTGAAAAGAAAAGTCTTTGTGCAAATGTTGGGATGTAATTAATGACGTCATAAACCGCCGCCCAGCTGGCCTTTCCCCGCTTTTGCTTTTTCATTAATTGGGTACAACAAAAAAAAGATTTAGGCACTGCTTCTCAAGTCCTCGAGTCTTAACTCGCCCCGTCATTTCCTCTGTGGAGAAAATCAAACCATGCAGGTTCTAAGAACTAACAATCCTCCATAAGAACCTGGTGGAGGTACTGCTGTACGTCTCTAGTCTCTTCAAGTCCATGTCTAGTCTCTTCACGTCCCTCTCTAGTCATTTCACATCAGTCACTGGTCTCTTCTCGTCCTTCTCTAGTCTCTTCAAGTCTATCTCTAGTCTCTTCACGTCCTTATCTAGTCTCTTCAAGTCAGTCTCTAGTCTCTTCAAGTCTATCTCTAGTCTCTTCACGTCCTTATCTAGTCTCTTCAAGTCAGTCTCTAGTTGCTTCTCTGTTCTCTTCACGTCTGTCTTTAGTCTCTTTATGTCTGTCTCAAGTCTCTTCTCATCCGGCTCTGGTCTCTTCAAGTCAGTCTCTAGTTGCTTCTCTGTTCTCTTAACATTCTTTTCTAGTCTCTTCACGTCCGTCTCTAGTCTTTTCACGTCCTTCTCTAGTCTCTTCACGTCCTACTCTATTCTCTTCATGTCCGTCTCTAGTCTCTTAACGTCCATCTGTAGTCATTTCACATCCGTCACTGGTCTCTTCTCGTCCGTCTCTAGTCTCTTCAAGTCTATCTCTAGTCTCTTCACGTCAGTCTCTAGTCGCTTCTCCATTCTCTTCACATCTGTCTTTAGTCTCTTTATGTCCATTTCTAGTCTCTTCTCGTCTGTCTCTAGTCTCTTCAAGTCCATCTCTAGTCTCTTCACATCCGGCTCTGGTCTCTTGACGTCCATCTCTAGTCTCTTGACGTCCGTCTCCAGTCTCTTGACGTCCGTCTCCAGTCTCTTCACGTCTGTCTCTAGTCTCTTCAAGTCAGTTTCTAGTCTCTTCACGTCCGTCTCTAGTTTCTTCACATCTGCCTCCAGTCTCTTCACGTCCGTCTCTAGTCTCTTCACGTCTGCCTCCAGTCTCTTCACGTCCGTCTCTAGTTTCTTCACGTCCTTCTCTAGTCTCTTCACGTCCGTCTCTAGTTTCTTCACGTCCTTCTCTAGTCTCTTCACGTCCGTCTCCAGTCTCTTCACGTCCGTCTCTAGTTTCTTCACGTCCTTCTCTAGTCTCTTCACGTCCGTCTCCAGTCTCTTCACGTCCGTCTCTAGTCTCTTCACGTCCGTCTCTAGTCTCTCCTCTTCCTCCTGTTGTCCATGGGGCGCTATCACACGGAGGCTGGAGGACTCGTTGTTGGCGGTGCACGGCTCAGTGCCGTCACTGGAGGCTTCATTTTTAGTTTCTGCATAATATTCCAGTAGGAGTGGTCCCGTTTCACATACTTGGGGAGGGTCCCGACCGTGTGCCCCGGTCCTCCTCTGCTGCTGCTGCAGCCGCCTCCGTGAGCAGGAGGTACCGAGGTCGGGTCGGGCCCTCGAGCTCCTCACTGGCTGCAGCTCGCGCAGGGCTGCAGGCCGTTCTCGTTGCAGGAGGTGCACTTGAGGGCTTTGAAGGAATCCGTGAAGCAGTTGCGGAACACGGACATCTTGCTGCCATGGCACATCGGGCAGGGGATGAAGGCGAAGTCGCCGCAGGTCTGGCACGTCTGGGGAAGCTGCACCCTCTGGAACACACACACGGGGAGCGGATGTCGGATTTATTTTTATTACCTCAATATACTTTGAATTTGTAATACAGTACTTGTTCTTTACTGGATTAGTTCCATGTTATGCTACTTTATACTTCATCCAGCCAAATATGTCTGACAGCTGGAGCAACCAGTTACCTCTCAGATCAAATACCCATCATGCATTTCATTTTCAAGGATTAAAGGTGCAGTCTGAAAAATTCGGGAGTATCTGTTTGAACGAATTGAATATATTATATTCATATCAATATTTTTGTTAGCGTGTAATCAGTTACATACAAAGAGCTATGAAATATACAGACTGCACCTTTAAACGCATTTTGCTGAAAATACTTGGTCACTTTAACCCAACTACGCGTTTTCATGCAGGACTCTACTTGTAATGGAGTATTTTTACAGTGCAGTTAGAGCACTTTAACTGTGGTACTGGGTCAGAGTACTTCCCGCTCCGCTGGCTGCGTTGATGTGAGGCAGAATCAACAAACCCGAGGTTTCTGCTCCCTGATTGATGCTCCTGCCTCTTTCCCTCTGACTTCCCTTCATGTTTTATTGATGGCGGGACGGAGGGGGAAAGTTTGCTCCGCGTTTCCTCTCCATCATTTTTGACAGGAACAAAACATCCATTTATAATGACTTTATAATTACCTGATGATTTAGTGGGAAACAAAAATCACCCGTTTCTTTGCGACATTATTTATCCATAATGTGATTCCTGAGACAAACTAACCTCAATTTTTGTGAGAAGGTCCTGAAGCTCTCCTGATTCATTCATTCCGAGGATCTTCTCGGCTCCCTGCAGAAGAAGAAAAACCCCCATCAGTCAGAATCTGATGACCTCGGTTTGGATCTACGGGATCTGAACCTCTTACCCCGAGGTAGTGTCCATCAATGAACACCACCGGTAACGATGGAGGCTCTTCCACACGTTTGCACCGCTCCTCCAACTCCTTCCCGTACTCGCAGTCCAGGGCGATGTTCTTCTCCACAAACTTCACCCTGTGGTTCTGGAAGATCTTCCTCACCAGCTCGCAACGCTCGAAGGTCGTCCTCACCACGCGGAAACTCGTGGTGTAGATCACGATCCGCCCGAATTCAAGAGAGAACTCCATCTGAGGGGAGGAAAGAAAAAAATCCCTGCATTGATTTATTAGTCTGGGTAGAAGACGAGAGTTGGCTCCTTGGTCTCACCAGTACCACACTATACCAAAATCAACAGAAATTCCAGCAAGTGATTGAAATGTATCAGTCTGGTAAGGGTTCCAAAGTTGTTCCTACAGTTCTGGGACTCCACAGATCCACAGTGAGACGTTATCTACACATGGACAAGACCTGGAACAATAGTGAACCCTCACAGAAGTGGACCACCTTCCAAAAGTCCTCCCCGATGAGCACGATGAAGGTTCATTCAGGAAGTCACAAAACAAACTCCATGCCTCTCTTACCTCAATAAAGGTCAGAGGTCATGGCGCCACTATTCCAAAAACACTTGCTTCATGGGAGAGTGGTGAGGAGAAAGCCACTGCTGACCCTGAAGAACATTAAGGCTGGTCTGAGTTTACCAGCAACACACCTTGATGACCCTCAGAGCTTCCGGTAGAATCTTCTCTGGTACGATGAGTGGAAAGTTGAACTGTTTGAAGGCAGGGGTCCCGTTTAAATTCATGTTTCCCTCTATGATGGCGAGTAGACCTGGTTCTGAAGCAGCAGATCATCTCCACAACATTCCACGGCCGCCTCCATGTTTGACCGTAGGTCTGATGTTCTTCTAGTGGAACGCTGCGTTTGTTTGGAATGCCGGGTTTTTCCACCAGAAGAACAGCAGACTTAATATGCAAATCCTTGGTTATAACACAATAACTGAAAAAACTATCTCATGGATCGTTTTCAAAGTTTATGCCAACATAGACTTCAGTGCGAGGAAGAACTTGATTGATTTTGGGAAAGGTCAACTGTATTATTTCACCATTAGGGGGAGCTTTATCTCCAAAACCTTTCAGGCCATAATTTCTCAGCTGCTGGTTTGTTTAAATCCAAAATCCACTCCAGGAGATATATTTTATTTATGTAATATTTTACTGTAATTATTCATATTTTTACACATTAGCGGGAGCTTCTTTACCTTTTCGGACATATCTTACTAACAGTTGGTCGGAATCCAAGCAACGCATGGGATTTGGGGGGCTTTTCTGGGATATACCCTTGCTGTCTTGGAGGACAGCGTAGGCCTGGGTAAATAAAATTATTATTGAAACTTACACTTTGTATTTGTTTGTGTTTGTGTAAAAAATCCGACACAGTTTAATCTGAGACAAACAGAAATAAAGAAATCCTGAAGAGTCACAGTCCTTTTTTTTGTGCCTCTGTGCAGAGAAACAGTATCTTCACTCCACTTTGCATCAGCGTATGGGCCCAGTTACCCCCGAATAACAAACCCGTCTCCTAAATGAGGGGATACTAGAAAGCAAAGCAGAGAGAATTCATTAACCTGATTACTCTCTCTCTCCAAACACCGGACCCAATGTACCATTAATCTTTCATTGATCCGTGACCTTGTTTTCTATTGTGAGCGTTTATCCTCCTCTTCCACCTACAAGCTGCTCCCACCTGTGACCGTACGGGAGGACAAGGCAAACAGGAAGGGATGGTAAACAGGTTTTATTAGAAGGAGAAGATTCCGTCTGATGTACTCACGCTGCTGGAATGAGGAAGGCTCTCAAACAGCGTCTGACCGGCGCTGACCTTGTGCTTGACCCCTCTGACCGTCCCGTTCTTACTGAGTATATTGACCCTCTTGGTGGTGAGCATCCAGTCCTTAGTGGCTCCTGCGTACTGGAGCAGGTTATCCGGATCACGTTCCATGTCATCCAGCTCCGAGCCCAGGTAGCCATACAGGTGTCCGTGAACATCCCCGCTGGTGGAGGGCGTGCTGGCCCGGTCCGCATCAGAGCTGCTGGTGCAGTCTGAGTCCAGAGAGTCTGAAGGCCCCTCGTCCTTGAACATCTCCTTCAGCACCCGCCCGCTGTTCCCCGAAGCCACACGGAACCTCACCCGCTTCTGTGGCTTCTCCTGACCCGACGTCAGCATTGGTCCCTCCATTGCCAACCTTCTTCCACATCACATAGTCCAAAACTGTGTCTCATTCGCAGGAGGACGTGCAGCTCAGACACGCCGTCCGTCCTCCGTGGATTACTGGCGGCTCTAATCCTCGCTGTTTGAATCAGATCTAAAAATGACTGCGAGGCTGAAAGCCTCCTCGCAGGCAGACTCTCTCTGCCAGTAAATAATGCAGGCGTCCCCGCCATGGCAACGCAGCAGGCTAATCTCAGGTAAAACGATAGTTGTCTCTGAATTATTCATCACACTTTACTGGGTTTTACCAAACCAGACTTTTAATAGCCTGAATTTGTGTGTTCGACTGTTTCACTTTATGAACCTGGACTGTTTCACTGTATGAACCTGGGCTGTTCCACTGTATGAACCTGGACTGTTTCACTTTATGAACCTGGACTGTTTCACTGTATGAACCTGGACTGTTTCACCGTATGAACCTGGACTGTTTCACTTCATGAATCTGGCATGTTTCTCTGTGTGAACCTGGACTGTTTCGACGACAGCGACGACCACGACAGCAGACTGCAGGGGCTGGAATGGAACCGCCAACCTTTGGGTCGAGGGACCACCACTCCACTCACTGGAATCCGGTCGTCCGGATATTGAAGACAGGATTCAAGGACAGACCGAAAACAATATAAATCTTAAAGAGATCTCCTCAGTAATATAAAGTCCTGGATGATATTATTAATAAATCTAATTAAGTCCTCTCATCTCCTCAGACAGCAATTTTAAAGTCTAGACACCCTAATAGCAGGACCCCCATCAAATTCCTGATCACGGAGGAACTATTGAGTCCCTGGAATAAAGAGTTCAGATCAGACCTGCTCGTTCAGAGGATGCCATCAGATGTGATTTGCTACTATCTAAATAAAATTCCACTGAATAAAGATTAGCGATTGGTCAAAAGACCTCAAAGGCCGCGGTCTTTTTGGGTCTCCTTATGATAAAAGTCTGTTTGAAGGTGATTTCAGGCACTTTGGATCAATAAACCTCTGAACCAGAGTCTGAGTCATGATACCTCTAATAATCAGCTTGATGTGATACTAACAAGGGATGACATGAAGTGTGGGGAGCTTTTCCCTAAGGGTGCTGGGGTGGGCGGGCTGACTGACAGCAGCACGGTCTGAGTCATCGCTGCCAGTTGATGCATCCCACCTGAAGCAAACCTCTTCATCACCTTGGACACGGTAAAAACCGCTCAGGCGTCTCTGGGGACGCTCTCTCGTGTCACTGTTATACTTTATATGGTCACCGATGCTCTGTGAGGATGCCCATACAGTGGTTATAATGTTATGGCTGATGAGTACACATTTGTGCAGTCTGTTCTTGTTTGGCTAAAGGATTGAGCAAAGATACAAACAATTGTACATTTACCAAATTGTTTACATCAGAAGAGCGTATAAGATATAAAGTTTAAAGTTTTTTCATATTTATGAAACGCAATGTTACGTTATTCTATATTATATTATTTTATGTTGTGCTATACTATGCTATGTTATGTTTTGTTATTCTTTATTATGTTATTTTAGGTAACGTTATGCTATGCTATGATATGTTATGTCATGTTATTATATTATATTATATTATATTATATTGTATTGGATTGTATTATATTATATTATATTATATTATATTAAATTATATTATATTATATTATATTATATTATATTATATTATATTATATTATATTATATTATATTATATTATATCATATTATATCATATTATATTATATTGTATTATATTATATTATATTATATTATATTATATTATAATATATTATATTATATTATGTTATATTATATTATATTATATTATATTATATTATATTGTATTAGATTATATAATATTGTGTTATATTATATTGTAATATAATATATTATATTATATTATATTATATTATATTATATTATATTGTATTATATTATATTATATTATATTATATTATATTGTATTGTATTGTATTATATTATATTGTATTATATCATATTATATTCCAGCTGTGTGGATTACAGATCCAACACTTTGAATTTAAAAGTCAGCGTTCTAAAGCATCTTATGTGACTCTACCTGCCTCTTGAACATTCTGAAGGAATAATGGTCTCTACATATCATTTTCATATCATATCATTTCAGCTTTTTATCTCACACAGGAGCAGTTTCTCCGTCTTCCCCCCACACGCTCTAACTTCCAGTCAAAGATCTTGAGGAGTTTTCATTCCAGAAACGACGACAAAGACATGACTGCAGCTGGATTTAGATTCCAAAGTATGACATCATGAACATCTTTTTCAGTTTCCTGTAAAGATGGGAAGAGGCATGTCTTATCTCGTCTTCATCGAAATACACCCACTCTGTGAGTCAAGCTGCAACTCTATCTCACTCCCGCACACTGAGAGGAAGAGAGATCTCACAAGTAAACAGGGATAATCTGTTCAGCCTCTCAGTGCTACTCATCATCAGTGCTAATTCAGCCACACAGTCACCTCCACCGCCGCTAAAAAACCCCCGTTTGACTTCAACGCTCTTAATTCCACCGCCGTTCTGCAGCTCAGCTGAAACGATGGAAGGGTTTCATTTCATGTAGAATAAATGAACGGATGAATTTATGGTTTGTATATTTGTGACTAATTGCAATAAGACACAATCAGAAGGATGAGGGAAATAATGTATTTAAAATAGCATTTTAATCCCCTCAAATTTGTCTCAATGCAAATTTTTCTATAATTTCCAAAGCTATTATACAAATACAACTATTTTTCTATCAAAAAGAAGCAGGAAGAAGAATGAAGGAATAAAAGAATATATATTACCAGCCTCTTTCTTGATCGTAACATGAAATACTGTGTATGCAGATGATCACCTTTTTTATATTTGATGAAAAATCCACCTATAATTATCCAAAATTATCATCATCACATTTTATCCTGATATAAATGTAATTCAGGTTTGTCAAAATATGTTTTTTTCTTTGTATTTCTGTTGTTTCTTAAACAGCAATGATATATACAGCAGATAATTATATAAATATAGATCAAGAGACTTTTCTCTCTATATAATCTATTTGTTTTGTCAAATATTCTTATTGTCACGCTTTAAAAACTATTTAAATGTTTTTAAATCTAGATTTAGTGATTTAAAAAAAAGATTTGATTCAAATTGAAGGATAGTTTGTTTCCATCAACAACAAAACAAAATTATCTTTGATATTTTTGAAAACCTCAGAGGTTCCGATGATGTATAACAAGATGAAATTACTTTATTAAAATCCTGTTAAATTCATATATGCAACAGGTTTTTTTGCAACAGCGAGACAAAGAAGTAAATATGAAGACTGAAAAATAAATCTGAAAAATACACAGTTAAACAAACAAACAATATTTAGTAATAAATCATAATAGGATGTAATGCAGATTTAGATTAATAAAACTTCTGTGTCAGCAAAAAGCACATACTGCACTGTAAAAAAAAGAAAGGATTCTTAGATGGACTTAAAGAAATACTTCAACTGGTAACTCAATTTAACTCAATTAAATTAAGTATTTACAACTTCTATGAATATGTTGGACTCAAAAATACTTTAGTTTACTATTTGAGGTAGAACAATTGTCTTTTTACAGTACATGACTATACACCAAAAGTTTAAAAAAGTGAAATTCCAGCTTTTGGAATTGTTAAATTGTTATTTCTAGAAACTTCTTTTCACACCTAATATACAAAACAGTAATTCAATTTTTGTTTATTACTTTTGCACCAATGTGACATTTACTTACATGTTTTATTCAAGTACATACATACAGTACATTACTTATATTTTATTTTTGAAGCTTTTAAAGATGAATATTACACACTGTTTCATGTCCGCTGGTTAAAAAAAGTATTATTAATTTACTGAATTTATACTTCATTTAATTGTCTGTTGCCAGCAAACAAATCTTTTTTCTTTTTTTTTTACAGTGTATTACCAAACCTAACTTCAGAAAAGTCAGTTTATAATTTAGACACAATAGACCACAGCTACAAACAATTCTTAAATATTTTTCATTGTTAAAACTGTTTTAATGTTTTACGTGTTTTAATTATCATATTACTACCATTAGTCGTCAAACAGAAGATCCATTTGACCTTCTTTCTGACTGATTCTCATTTATGGATGTATTTTGTTTTCTATAAAAACAAAATGTTGTGTTTTTGACCACTTCTCATGTACTTTAGAAAACAGAAAAAAAAACTCATCACTGGTCTGCAAGGGGGGACCGGAAACCGGCCCTCCCTCCCTGATGACCGATCATCGTACCACAAGAGGGCAGAAGGAGGTTAAATTACAGCCAGGCCTAAATGTCAGCCTGGCAGGTGATTCCCTCCAGAGCTGCAGGTGAGCAGAGGAGGGTGTAGAGCTGCAGGTCTGATGGCTGCATCCTCCATCTTTGTTCTCTGCAGAGACCGATTCATGTTAGAATCAATGAGTGTGAATCCGCCGTTCCGCCGTTCCGCCGTTCCGCCGTTCAGGAAGAAATGAGGCCCTTAAACGGTTGAGATAGAATATTCAGGATAATTGTCCACAACCTGATCTTCAGGGAAGGCAGCCACATGTTGCTGACCGAGTCATTCCTGAGGACTGACTAAATCTTTATTTTTACAGTTTGAATGACTTAGTGTGGGGTTTGTCAGTATAAAAGATGGATTAAAACTATTAGTTTGATCGATCTCGCTCGTTTTCTGTATCTTTGCTGCCCCAGTAATTCACATGGATGAAAAATCGCTCTGAAATCTTCCCAAAGACATCTGATTGTAGGGCTAAATCAAACATCTAACCGTTTACTTCTATCTCGGGTTAATTCACACTATTTGCAACACAGTTGAGCGTTTTATTAAAAATGACAGACATTTACAGCCTGTGAAGTCACATAAGGTGATTTATTTTTTTGAGGTTGAGCAGATATGATATTATTATGTATGTCTGACACCTTCACACCTTCACACCTTCATACAATCACACACATTGATGTGGTGGTGATGGAGGCTGCAGTGCGACATGATACCTGCTCACCAGGATCACCGTCATTCCACTGGAACTAACACACCAGGAGGAAGTGGGTTCAGTATCTTCAAGGACACTTCATCTTCACGTGGACTACCAGGGCTTGAACCAATGACCTTCTGATATGCCACATATGCCGACAAGATGACCACCATTAATGCCCAGAATCAGAAATATTCTAATCTTATTTTGTCTCTTTTTATAGTGACATTATAGGTTCAGACAGGAATTTAAATTTTAGTGTCGTCATTAAAAAAAAGCAAAATCAAGCTGTAGACAAAACTAAAATTAAAAAGACCTCAATGTAAAGTTGTGTCAGTGTTGTAAATCTCTAAAACTTGTTGGATATATTATTTATAGTTGAATCAGAATTTTACTAAATGTCTGCTAACATTGCAAAAAAGAATGGAATGTTGGATTTTATATATATATATTTTTTACATATAAAATATATATCATCCTACATACATGAGATATTGATAATATTTTGATATATTAAATCAATTATAAATTTTGGAAAATGATATAAATTGTATCGTATCAAATTACGAATGCACATCAGCAAATAAAGAAAGTACATAATAATAAAAATATTATCCTATACATTTATACATTTTCTAAAAACATTTTATATACTACATTAATCACACACAAAAAAAAGGAAATTATATAGAGTTAGACTTACTTTATTGGTCCCAAATGGGGAAATTCACTTTATAAAATATAACCTGTATGTATCAAAACACAATTTTGTGTCAATAAACAAAGAAAAAATAAAATAAAATCATCATAGGTGAGAATTGAACGGATGAAAACCATGTTTGACACCGTTTTGATAGTGTTGATCATTTGGGAGCTGTTTGGACTGGATCTGCTGTAAAAACCAGCCGACACACTCCTGATCCAAGGAGCAGGCTTCTTGTCGCTGTTGCTTAGCAACCGCCGGAGCTACAGATCTAAATCCCCATGGCAGCAAGCTGATGTTGAATTAGGCAGAGTGGGGGTAAAGAGAGGAAATCTTTGGATGAAGAGGCACAGGAAGAGGCGTTTATATTCCGGGGGGGGTTTATTTTTGCGTTGTGGTTTCTGATTTAAAGATAAATAAATCTCAGCGTCATCACAGAAAGTCCTTCTTTAGCCGCAGCGTCTCCTACATCCCACCTCGTGTCGGGTGAAATATTACACAGGAACATGGCAGCCATCGCCGGAGGAGTTTCTCTGCAGACGATAATTAAACAACAGCCGGTGCAATAAACACAACGGACAATCGGTGTGTGTTCCGAACGCTGCAGTTCCCTCGGGCGCCTGCTGCGGCGCTGCTGCTGCACAAATGCGGCCTCCTCTCTGATTTGCATTTCAGCTGCAGAGAGAGAGCCAGAACATGTTCTGATTCGATGGACACACTGCAGGGACGTAATTGTGTTCTCTTACCGCACACAGTCTGTAAACCTCCTTATGCTGGGAAGAGATGGAGTCTAATCCCAGCGAGAGGCACATTTTGGACACCGTAAGAGGATGCCACCTCCACACAACGAGACTCCAGAACCTCAGGTGGATTTAGAACCCGGAACCAGAACAGTGCATACCTTCATACTACCATGTTTTCTTTTTGCATAGAAATTAAATAATACATCCAGAGAAACAATATTTTTTAGGTAAACCCCACGCTGTCATCTCCATCAGCAAGCGTTTATCCCTGAAAGCCCCCCGATCCCCTGTGTTGTACAAAATATCCATCCTGATTGGACTCCTCAAATTAAATGTGACTCATTAATAATCACATTCTGTCCATATTGACTGGGGGGGGGGGGAAGATACAAAGGAGTGATTAAAAACGTGATTTAATAAATAATAAATAAAATAATAATAAAATTAATTAATAATGAATTCATGATGATTAGTTATTGCAGAACTACAGCGAAGGAAAACATTACTGTGTTACTCGATAATAACAAAGTTCAAAGTAAATAGATGAGATAGAAAAAGGAAGACCTCAAAGTAATAAAGTAACATGAACATTTATGGTTAAATCTTAATACACTTTTTGTTTCTGTGTAAGTTTGCGTTAATATATTCACATCGCAGTTACAGACATTCCAACCGTCACGGAGACGCCAGTCAAAAACCTGGGCAGAGTTTTCTAAAGCTCTGTCAGGGACCTAACATCCGGTGGGGGAAGTTCAAAACCTGGATTTACCAACGCAGCATTCTTCCCAGAATCCTTTGGCCCCTCCTTGTCTATGCAGTCTGGCTCTCAACAGCTGAGACCTTAGAGAGGAAGGTCAAGAACCACCTCAGGATATGGCTGGGGCTGCCAAAGAGCCTTTGAGCATTCAACTCAACGGTAACGACAACAAACTGCAACTGCCCTTCAAAATCCTCGGAGGAAGAATTTAAGGTAACAAGAACCGGAGAAGTGGGGCAGTACAGAGACTCAAGCGCTCCAAAGGTGGCCGAAGTAGGGAGCCGGGTGATGACTGGCAGGAAGTGGAGGGCTTAAGATGCTGTTTGGGAAGCAGAGGAGCGTCACAGGAGGCTGAGGTGGCCTGGGATCTTCTCCAACTCCCAAAACAGCAGTGGGATGGAAGGGGGCTGTCTGGTTCTGGCGGAGGTGAGAGCAGCAGTGGAGGAGACAAGAACCTGCAGGGCACTGGGAATGAAACAACAGGGCGCTTGGCCAAGAGGGGAAAATGCGGTTAAGAGAAAGATAAGCTGGTCTGGGCCTTACCGCAGGAAACTTCTCCTCCAGGAAGTGTATGGGGTGCTTCCAAGGCCGTCAGGACTTGAGTTCATCTGCAGGTATCTTGACGGCTGGGACTGACAGCTATTGGTGGACCCCCAATGGCAGTTGAAGTTCCCCGCCCACATAGCAGACACCACCCACCGATCAGACTGTGTCCTTGTTTCAGAGTCCACCGAGCAGATTGTGCTGCTGGAGCAGAGAGGCTCATGGGAAGATCGCTTCGAAGAAGCCTTTGAAAGGAAGAATGCGGGACTGAGTGAGTTGCCTCCCAGTGTAAATTGGGTTCTGGCGGCCCGTTCTCTGGCCAGAGCCCTCAGCATTTTGGGCATGGAAGTAGACAGGAAGGGAGGAGCCAGGAGAGCAGCAGAGAAAGCCTCAAGATTCTGGCTCCGGCCTGAAAGAGAAGAACCGTGGAATCAGAGTGACGAGCCAACTGGGCACATGCTGGGGTCTGATCAGCACCGGCTGGGTCACCTGGAGGAGGAGATGCTGACGGACCCGAAACACTTGTTTTTAGAAACACCCGTTTCTCATTCTTCATTATTTAAATTGATTATCATTCTTGTTATTTATTCATTATTTCATTCATACTTAGTGATTTAATTCTTTCACATTGACTCGACATCAGAGAAAACCCTGAAATAAATCATTTTATTTTGAATTGGTGTAGAATTGGACCTAAATATAGTTAAATTCAACAGTTTTGGGATTAAGTCACCCTGGATTAAGACCTTCTACAGAGAAATCACATAATAACCCTTGTTTTGTTCAGTACATGGGTTCTTCATTTTATTTTATTTTTTTTAATGTTTACATATATGAGTTTTCCTCGTGTCTTGAAAAATGTAGATAATTATCGTATTGATTATTCCATTGCTTTATCTCATTGTTACCCATTATTTGGGTGATTCATCCATTTCTTTTTTTTCTAGTATTGTCCAGCTTTTGTGCCACGTGGCTGAAGAATCATGCCCGGTCCTTTTGTTTGTCACATAAAGATGAAATGTAATTACTGATACTGATATTCCCTCTTTGACTCTGATGCAATGCAGAGTTCTCTCAGAGGTTGGTGGTGAGCTTCTCTTTTAATAAGGATCTTAAATTTTAGAAAAGAAGGAGAAGATAGAAGACAGCAACAAAATAAGGATTGTGAAAATTTCTTTTCATTCAAGCCCTTTGCATCAGTATGTAACAAACTACAGTGTTATAAAGCATTAATAACATATAAACCCTTATAATGTTTGTGTATTTCCCTGCCCATAATATTTTTGGGGACTGATTTTTAAGCATTCGGCTTTTTAACATATTAGTGACTGGTCATTATGAATTTTTTATTTTATTTAATATAACTTCCATTACTCTGAATATAACATAATCCCATATAAGGTTTTTCATTGTTTGTGTGACTTAAATATGATAACATTAAAATTCAAAAGTAATATGAATGTGTTTTTATTCATTGGATTTTAGTTTATAAATATATACAGAATATGTTAGGGAATACATGATATTAGCAATTAATTAAAAATAATCAAGACTAGAACATGACCTACCAATGAAAACTAGCACTTTAGTATACTGTTTATAAAACATATTTACTATTGTTAGTGTGTTTTTAAATTGTACAATGTTATTCATAGGAAACCCACCTCTATGCTTTGGATAAACCATTTGTATTAATATTGTTTTTATATCGAGGAGAGGCAAAATACTTCTTTTTTTTTAAACTCGCTTTCCCTTTTTTTCCTTGCTTTTAAAAATATGACATGAAATAGAAACAATTACATATAAAATTGAAAAAGCAAGAGGGTTTCTTTTTTCATTCATTAGGCTAGGAAAAAAGAAAATATATTGGAATGTGCTGTATAAAATTTTATTCTAAGCATAAATTAATGCATGTTACTATTGTGTAAATTCTGGAGTTTTATTTGCTGACAATTCAATTGCAATTAATACACTTATAACTGTATTAGATTTAAAAAAAAGACTCAATTTCGAAGACAACTCCCATCTAGTGATATGACTGTTGTGCCTTCAACCTGGGAACATCTACTGCAAGAAAATCCATAACAACGACTTATTTACTGCTCGCTTTTAAAAACAATATTACATATCCTATTGCTTAAATTAATTTTGTATGTATAATGGGGTATGACATTTATACAATAAGTTGAATGTATTTTTTAAATACGATGAATAGAGAGTTATTATATTTCGTTAACCCCCCCCCTCTTGCAACCAGATTTGGTACGGTCCAAAATGTGAAGCGACACCGTCCACCTCCTGTCAGTTGAAGCCGTGTTCGCTGAAGGCGTCTCTCCGCTCAGTTAATCCGCTCTATACGAACCGGGATGCGGGGGAGCTCCATGAAGTCGTAGGCTGCTGGTTATGGCTCTACCTACACCACCAGGAAATGAAAGTCATTACCAGCATTAGTTCACACCCTGGAGAATTTTTTTGTTGAACATTTCTAGCTGTTTTTGTTGAATTTCATAGAAGGTAGCTACAGGGAGCGGAATTAACTAGCCGCGGCCGCTTGGCAGGTGCCGTTGCCCGGCTCAGAGTGGAGAGATGCCGCCCGTCCAGAGAACTGTGTCTGACCTCCGTACAAGGGCGGAAGGTATGTAACTACAATATTATTACATGCATGTGTGTTGAGAAGTGTTTTATAAATCACAGCAGACGTTTATTTCCTTGTTACTAGAAGAAGGCTAGCTGGCTCTCTAATGTTGGAGGAAGTTGCTAGCTTGAAGCTGTGATTAAGGGTCAGAGGTCAATGATGCCCCTGGAGCCATCTGAAGGAGACCCCTAGTGAAACACATTTTTCAGTTTCTGTAAACAAACTTGACAGAACGAATGAATCAGCTGGAATTTCCTAATCTGCAGATACCTGTCTGCAATCTGCAGGAATCATCTGTAGGTCAGCAGTTCGAAAACTTTTCCAGTAAAGCCGCCTCTGAGTCATGTAATTCAGGGAAAGAAAGTGGAGACTGACAAATCAGCCATAAAAAGAGAATACAGGATTGTACCATCAGGGCCTGATTTATAAAAGCAAACCTGTTCCTACAAAGTTCCTACAAAAAAAGCTCTGATATCACACAACTGTGCTGCAATGAAGACTCTCCCCCGATGCTGCGTTCACACCTAATGTGGACTTAAAAAATAATGATTAGTCGTGAATTAATGCTGAGTTATGTTGCGTAGGGCGTATGGTAATGATGACAATTCTAGTTTCTTGTGTCATTCGTAGAAAGAAGTAGAAAATTGTTAGTAGTTTAAGTGAGAAAGTCGAGTGACACTGGGATTCAAAATCCTACGAGCACTGATTTTCTCTAAACATCACACCTACGGATTTCAGAAAGACTTTGATGCGGTAGGAAAGTCTCTGTTTCCACCTCCGGATAATGTTGTCAACTCAGACAAGTTGACATTTGGTTATCAGACATATGGAAAGAGATGTTGAATGTATTGTTGCAAGAAGAACTGGGGGCTGACTATTGCTCAAGATGTAGAGTGGTCAGCCCCCACTAAAAAGATTGGAGGGTCGACTGCCCCTGCAGTCTATTTGCAACTCTTAGGGTCCTTGAGCAAGACCCTGAACTCCAATTTACTCACAGGGCCTGCCCTCTTCTCCTTTGGGATGGGTCAAATGCTGAGAAATAATTTTGCACAATGTTGTACTGTATATGACTGTGAAATAGGGCTGCAACTAATTACTGTTTTGATTGAAACTATTAATCTACTAATCGGATCGTTTTTTTCTCCTGGTTTAATAATTTTTTAGTAAAAATGAGAATAAATACACAATTACTAAGTGGCTCTGATTTTGCCAATAACTTTTATATCTAGTTTTAGCTTGGTTTAGGCACTTGCCAACTTACAATAAAGGTACATTTTTATTTCTAAAATATGTCTTTTAATGAACGTATCTTTTATAACAGTCTGTCTAAACAACAGGTTATTTTACCAACAGTATATTAAATGAACTGGAATTGAATCCTCTCATGTTGCATCTATTTGGCACATCACTGCTTATACGAAAGGTAACTAATATGCATGAATAAATAACAGCTTTCTCTGGAATCAAATCAAACATTCATGTAAATTTAGCTAAATAAACAAGGGTTAAATAAACAACAGTCAGTTCTTTGTGCATTCTTGAGTCAACAGCTACATTAGGCTAGCTAATGTGAAACGTCTCCATGAGCAATCCGACGTTTATGATTTTATAGTTTGGGCATATTTGTAACGTGAGGAGTATCATCGTTACTCAATAATAGTTATTTGGTACTCTCGACATAATTAACGATTCACTACATTTCAAAGTAGTCACGTTAAACCTAACAAAAAAGTGATACATGTCTTTTAATAATAATAATAATAATAATGCATTTAATTTATAACGCTTTTTTCCATTTGGATCAAATCTCAAATCTTAAGCTAGCTAGCTAACTAACTAGCTTAGTGAGAAGAGTTTTCATCATCTACAGAGACAACGTTCCTCCGCTTCTAATGCTCCAGAATTACTGACGTGCTCCACGCCAGGGCAGGTCAGCTATGTATATCTTGCAGTTAACAGCTTTTTTTGGCCGTGTTCAGGGAGAAATGCACCAACGCCTTTGATGTTTTCTGTCCTGATGGTGTTGCCATTGCGCTACTGTTTACTTCCTTATTATAACGCGATGTCACAGGCGGTGTCCAACGAGGTCACTGAAAATTTCTCAACTTGAAAATCTGCATATTTTTAGGAATTTTGCTTAAAGTGTATTTTTCAAACCAATGCTTCGTTTTGCAAAATATCTGGTACATGTTGCAGTACCCCATTCTATCTCCTAGGGGTACACCTAGCTTTGTATGAGGTACAGTGTTTTAGGGTGCACATCCTCACCCTGCAAACCCAGCAGTATAGTAGAAGGGTTTGGTATTGCAGTGAGTTTTTTCATTGTAAGATTTTATGATGTATTGCAAATGTCCTGAAACAAGAGGAAACGCATCCTCCTTTCAGTCAAATGGATTAGCCTCAAAAACAACAATTGTTCACCTTCGCTGTTATGTTATATTCACACAGAGCGGAAATTTTTACGCTGTTTTTTTTGCTCATTTTGCACTGCTGTACTCGCGCCACTGTCACCCTGAACCAATGCAAACCCTTTAATACGGAAGTGATGTGTACAACCTTTTTTCCCTTGATACTATTTCTCTCTGTAAGAACCATGACCAAAGTAAACGGGTAATTTGTATTTGTTGTGAAGTCAGATACATCTGAAAACCAAATGACGCAGATAAGTTTACTGATACATTTCTTCCACTGCCAAAACAACGTGCTCTGTCGGGCTCTCAAGGCTGATAGGCTTTTTCATCAGAGCCTGATGCAAATGTGTTTTCTGTCGGCGTAATCATGTGTGAACATTGACTTGTTACTGTGTTTTTACTTTCCGTTTATAACTGATAAAGTAAATTTCTATAAACCGTATCAAATCCTTTGTCAACATTTTGATGCGTGAATACGTGGCAGCAAATAAAAAGGCTAGAGAGTATAAACTAAGTTTTCTTAAGGTTCTTGATATATTTACTTGGGTTGTGCGATAAAACCAGTATACTGGTTTTAACCGGTATACTGGTTTTAATCAGTATGACATATGGGAGAATACATATTGTTTTATGAAAACTGGTACCTTTAGAAGACTTTATCACTCAGTAACTTTCAGATGTGGATCATAAGTCATGCGTCTGTTACTATTGTTTGCCCTGGAAGTCATACATTCTTGCATCAAAATAAAGGCTCTCAGTTAATGGACTTAACTGAGAGTTTTCTCATATTTTGGTGAAAGAAGCTCAGTAAAGATGGTTCAGTTTGTAAAAACAGTTGGCAAAAGTTTGAAATTTATTTTTTCTTAAAAGAAAGCATGAAAATCACTTTTGTTATAATTCTTTGACAATTTAACCATAAAGCATAATGAAATTGTTCTAAATAGTAGATACATGATGCATTTCCACTATTTTCTGTGCATATAGTGTCAAAACAGGCATTTTGAAATTACATTGCAATATGAAAATTCACTGCAGTGCCCAACCCATATATTTACCTTGCAGCACCGTACAGCGTGTCCTGCCCACATGAAAGGACAGAGAGCAGGGGACCGCCCAGAATTACCAACAAGACTTTGAGAGGGCAATAACAAGTGTCCACCAAGTTGAATCCACACTGAAGCAGGGTTAAAATTACAGCCATTGTGATCGGGCTGGGACCTCCACTCCTTCACAGCACCAGTAACTTTCCACTGCATCTCAATGCCGTTGGCTTGGCAGGGAAGTAGAATGCATATACATAGACATTAGTTAAGTGTTTTAATTGCTCATGAGGGGATCTTCACTCCAGGGCTCTAAAGGCTGCTTAATAAATAGTTTTGTGCAAAGTTGTGTTTGTTTCACCAGGACAATTACAGATTTATCACTGGCTGCAGATGCACAGTCCTGCAGGGTTTCTTTATGAAGCCTTCAAATTCACTTATTTGTCACAGACCCTGACCTATGACCCAACTGAAACGAGGTTTATCTGTAGGGATCGATAACGTAGTTTATTAATATTATTCATGGTGTTTACTGCAGTTTGTGGGGTTTGATTTCAGACGGCATGGATTTGATTCATAACTGTTGACTCATACTCAGACTAATATAGGTTATGGATGCAGGATAATTTTTTGGCAACTGAAGCAGTCTGGCTTTTTTAGAGGTCATTTTCATTTTATTTAGGGCTGCATTGTTTGGGCCAAAATGGCAATCATACTTCTTTATTGATTTCACTGACAGAATGTTTTTACTGCACCTTCAAGTAGGGTTGTGACACTAACCGCACCACAGCAATACCCCAGTCATGTGACACCTATGATAAGGTTGATATCTTAACCGCAACAACGTTGGCCAAGCAGCCTCACTCAGCTGATTGTGAGCCGGTTATATGCATGCGCCATACACGCAAACCAAGCATGAGCTATCACGGTTCCAAACATCTCGCAAGTAAACCAGAAAACACCAGAAAACACAAAGCTCGCAATCTGTTACACCAGTAAGGACAAAATAAGCTGTGGAGCAACAACCCCGAAAACGTTCGGGGTTGCACAACAAACTTTATTGCACATTTCAAATTTAATCACCCTTAGGAAAATGGAAAGTTTCATGAAGCAAAGTTAGCAGAGTGGCTAAAGTTAGCAGAGTGGCTAAAGTTAGCAGAGTAGCTAAAGTTAGCAGAGTAGTTAAAGTTAGCTGAGTAGTTAAAGCTAGCGGGAACTCAGAGCCAGCCAAGAGTTCACTGAATGTATGTATAAGTCATTCAAGGTTTCAAATATATTACTCATAATGATCTTGATACTTTGAAGAAAAAAAATCGGAATCTGAAAATTTGGTATCGGCCCACAGGGGTGAGAGATTTTACACACACAGCTATGTTCAATGATAGATAGCTGTTTGCCAACTGCCATGAAAGCTTGAAGATGTTGAAGAGGCTAGCCTTGGATTTTATGTAACCTTTTATTTATCAAATTTCTAGCGTGACCTGTTACTCTTTTTGAATTGCTGCTATTTAATGGAGCATGAGCTGTTAAAACCATACCATAGTTAGATTTAGTTTTATCCCTGCAATAAGAAAAAAATCCATAGAGCTACTTCCCTTCTCTCACGTGCAGATCGCATAACATGTAGTGATACAATCCTGCTAATGTACATACCCTGATGCGCAGTACAGGGTTGCTGTCATAAACTTCTGAGCTGATGACTCATCTTAGCAGCGTTTTTTATGGGCCTTCACTCGTACTTTTCTTTTGTTGTATTTTCTCAAACGGTTGAAATGGTTGAGTTGTGTTGTTCTGCACAACTCTAAAGCTCTTTTTGAATGTGATTTGATCTTGAAATTCAAGATAATTCTTATTAACAGATGATTATCCGCTACGTGGGATGAGCTCATCACCTTCTACTTCTCGAAACAATTAATTTTTAATTTGACCGTCTGCTATCTGTTGGAGATCATTGGTAAGGTTTTAACATTGATTGAGTAACATTAATCATCTGGACTGATTCCAGGACTTTTCGATGAGGGGACAGATGAGATGGGTCAGATAATGGTTTGGATGTTCTTGATTTGCCCTTTATGTGTATTTTAAATGAACGTGTGCTCCGTCATGTTCATTTATTTGTGGAAAGCCAAAATTGTGATTGAGATTAAATTGTTTATGTTTAAATTGTTATGCCTTATCCATAGTTTTTATCTATGTGGGGGAAATCAATGGGCATATAGCATGTTTTCTTTAATTAAGGTAGCTAGAAGATATCTCTGTATGCCCATGCTGAATGGATGTGCTTTTAAAGTAGCTGTGGTGATGCGGTGACTTCACTGTGTGAAACAGAGGTATTCCTGAAATAGAGCCTTGCAGCAAAGACTGAGGGATATATATTTTTAAAGAGTCACATGACTCAGTTTAAAAATGCAGTATTTTTAACACGAAGGACTGCCTGAAAGCTGCGGCAGAAGAGCAGAAAACTTTGCACTCTGTTAAACTGCAATCACCATTTCCATTCTATAATGTAATCTCTCATTTTCTCAGACGTCTTTGACTTTCTCCATTTGCACAATGGAATCTGACACGATCATTAAAGAGAGTTCTTTTTTGGCTCAAGCTCCTTCACCCCAACCACCAAACACAATCTGCCATGCTGCTAGCTATAACTCATGTTGCATTATTTACTATGAGTCATCGAAGAGTGAGCCGCATGAAGCAATTTGTCCAGTCATTGCCATCTAATTGGCAACATCATCCTAGTGGTCTGTTCTTGCAACACAAATCAGTCAGTGAGGTTATGTGGAGACTGGAAAAAAGTTCTCCTGAGATGTTCTCCTTACATCGTTGTGGAGTTTTTCCCATCTTATCCTGAAAGTGTAGTACACCATACATATGACCCAGCTAGTCCAATTATGCATATATTGTATATTTTATTTAATTAAGCAAAAAATTGATCTCATTACACGTGTTTATTTCCCCCCCCCTTCATGAATAGATGAAGTTGATCCATTTGTTTGAGAGGACAAAGGGAAGTGGCTTATGCTTATATTTGCGTATACCGTAGGTTAAATGTCACTGTTAGCATTTTACCAAAATGGTTTTGGGGTTGTGGGCAGTAGAGGTAATTATGCTGGAAAAATTACAATTGGTTGTAGTATTTCAATCATTTCAATCAGAATTACTGTTTGATTATCACTCTGAAATATTAAGAGGATTAGTCGAATTCGAGCATACAAATTCCCCAAAACAATCCCAAGGACAGAAAGTGTTGCCAGAACTGCAGTATTTCACGTTGGCGTTGCGTTTCGCTGCAGAACGGCTCTCTGATTTCCCATTAGATTTCCCAATAACAGGTGATCCTTACATATGATTCAGCTGTAAGTCTGTACTTGGGTCTGGGGCTAGAACCGTTTTTCAACACTCGCCAAATTAGTTTGTGTCCCGTGAGAATAATAATAATATTAATAATAATTAAAGAAGATTATATACAGCTTTTTTTGAAAACATTCCTCCAAAGCCAATACAATCTAGATATAGACAAACAGTTTGTATAATAAATAGTCCACAGTTCAAATAGATCAATGAAATAAGGGAATGCTTCCTGATAAAAGTATGTCTGAAGAAGTTCCAGAGCTGGAAGGCCCTGACTGTGTGTGTATGGCACGAGAAATTTAGAGATAAAAGAGAGCGAAGGGTCATGCAGGGCCTTAAAGGTAATCATTAGAAATTTTTAAATCCATCGTTAAACAAACTTTGATACAGGAGTAATGTGGTGATGTCTATTAGTTCTAGTTAAAATTCTGGCAGGTTTCTGGTTTATATTTAGTTTCTCGAATCTTACTGCATAGCACGGTCAACTCAGGCTCAACACATTACAAGAAAAATATTAAAATTGTGTTCATGAATTTGATTGAAGTTGACTAAAAAGCCAAACCAGACCAGGTCAATTTGGACCCAGGAGGACAAAAATCTCATGGTTGACAGGAAGCCAATGGGAGAGTTTTAAGTTAATAGCTTTTTGAAGTCATTAATGTTAAGCAAGGCTATATGTAATATAGATTACCCAAACCTTGATTCAAAAACTCTGATCGGATCTGAACCCTGAGTTTGTGATCCGTTTCACCCCTGCTATTTAATCAAGCTTTCCCTTTACTTGACCGGTGTCAACAGCAAACATCTTCTTGTAGTAAGAGGTCGTGTTTGATGTCAGTTTTCTCATTTGGTTGATAAATTCCACCTGAGAGCAGGTAATTATGAAACAGTTTCATATTCCCCATAGGAATTACGATACAGAAGGTCCATGTTTTTTTACTGCAAGAAATTCAGCTGTTGCAGTCACAAGAGTAAAGACATGAATTATTTAGCAGCCATTGCTCACAACCCCCAAACACCACACACAACCAGTGTAGGTTGCATAGAGCAAACGATTTACTCTTTGTCATTTTGCACCATATTACTAAACGTGCACCATCATTCCCCTACTCCAGTGAAACTATGGGTTTCTTTGAAAGCATGGTTCTGCTGCTGATTTGTTGGATTTGAGATTCTCTTCCACCGCTGGTTTGGCAAACTATGCAAATATTCTGCAGCCTTTCTTTTAGCTGCTTTTTTTTTTTAGAAGCGCCTGAGCCGTCTCCCCATCCTTCATTTCAGTCTTTATTTGTTTAATCACCACAGTGACTAAAACACATCTAGAAAGGGCAGCCATTTGCCAGGCTTACCACCTAATCCATCAACGACTTGTCCATCTGGCTGTCCATGCTGCACACTCCCCAGTCTTGCCCACCACGTGCTGCTCCTTGTCAATCTTCCCAAAGAACCGTCATCACTGCAATTCTCTTCTTGTGTCCGAAATAACTTTGTTTAGGACACTGAGGGTACAGGTGTTTAGTATTTGATCTTACAATGATGGAGAGGCGGAGCAATCTATTCAATGCTAATTTCTTTGAGAGCAGGACCCTACCTGCTGGGAAAAGTGATTGATGGAAGTAAAGGCTAGACCGATTGCAAGAAGCGTCCTTGCCATCTTAGTCTGCGTGCTTATCTGCAGAAACCCCCTCTCTTAGTTGACACTAGAGATGTAGATAAGCATTATACCTGTACCTTTTATGTCCTTCTCAAGGTTTTTTTTTTATGTGTAAGCGAAGCAGGATTTTCTCTCTGTAGAATTTCAATAACATCAGCTCAGCCTCCGTCTGTCTGAATAGTGGTTACAGCACAGGGAGGGAGACGGAGAGAGGGATAGACTGCTCCCTTCTAAAGCGAATGAGAGCTGCCAATATGACTGAGGGGATCACACTGGCTAATAATGTGGCACAAAAGCCCAACACAGCACTAAATCCCATGTCTGGGGCTGCTGGTGTGCTATTAAGTCCCCCTGGTCCTCTTTAGTTTATGTGCTGGCATGGGACATCTCCACTCCTTTCTATCTTCCACTTAAGGTGCTGCATTCCTTCACATTAATGACTATAGGCCCCCACTACTTCCAACAATCCCTCTAGGATATCAGTGTGGCAAGATCTATATCCTCATTTAAATCCCATAAAAACATATTTCACGTGTCCTCACTTAAAACTGTTATTAGCATTAGAATTATTAAACTAAGAATGCGCTGGATTTGATTAGATCATCTTCATTGGCTGGTCAGCTTTAAAGCCCAAATAACTTCAGATTGAACACTATCTCCAAGTCACCAAAAAGATGTAATGAAAATTTATACGCCAAAATCTGTTAGGGGAAACTAAGTTCTCATCTCCAGTTTATTATTGGCAAATGAAGACATTAGCCTCTTAGACAATAAGGTTCGAAACTGGATTTTTGTTTGCTGGCGTGCAGATGTTTTACTTCTAGTCTGGTCAGCTTGAAATGGCAGCCCTGGATGGGTTTGGAGACAGTCAGTGGGATTATGTCACAGTGGGATGACAAGGTCAGATGGAGAGATGTCGGAAGGAGCTCATCACGATCAATGGTTGGGGAGATTAAACTCTTGCTGCTCTTGACCTGTAAGATCGCAAAGATTTTATGGCCCCATTCCGGTCTGAACTTTATGTCCCATTCGGTCATAGATTGAATGTTAATTCCATTAAAAACAGACATTAAGGACTTACATTGTTCATTTGTCACTATCTTGCAATGAAAACCATTGCACCCTTATATTATATTATATTATTTTTTTTACAAAAGCGGGGTGGTCTAGGACTAATGAAGATGAGCTGTCGAGAAAACTGAGATGAGAAAACTGTCATCTTAGATTAGGGTGGGAATCATCAGAGGCCAGATCATCAGATTAGAATTGACATGTTATCTTGAAATTTGCTGCGTATTGCACTATATTATGATTAAATACCATCTTTCAACTGCAAATAATGTTGCCACTGGAAAACTCTCTTCGTCTTTTTTTTTTACCAAATAAAATAAAGTTTCCTTCAAATGTATTCCTTTAACTGAATCATCTAGTACACGGACTAACCTGCTCATCATAAAAGCCTATCAGGACATAAATGTTGCTGCTCCTGACAAACTGACTTGTTTATATTTCAGTCTAGTCCATCTTCACTGGAATTAAGCATGTGTGGATTTCTGCACTATTGAAGGTAGTTGTCCAGCTGTAGTCTGGGGAGCATGAGATGACAGTTCCAGTCTTCAGTCAGATAGTGAGCCATTATAGTCCCATATGAATCCACTGCCTATGACCTCTAGGAGTTGTAAGTTAATGTGACCCTTTATCCTGTACCAAACTTTCTTGAATTTAGGACTACACTTCCCTGCCAAACTGTCACTTATTCAATGTCTTGAGCAGATTACAGGAGCTGTCGTTTTCCACCGCTTTGTATGGTTGTTGGCTTTTTGCACTAAAACCAGATAATATTTTTTCGTTAATGCAGTGTTGGTTGAGTTTTCGGTGGTGCTGTTTAAACAACATTATGGCTGTCTGAAACTATTGCCTCCTCTGGGTGGAGGAGTGTGTGTGGTGAACCCTCATGTTCTAAGTTCCTACAATCTTCACGTTTGTCATATTTACATTCCTCGCCTCTTCTTTAAAAGAATCCAAAACAAGTCATCTCAGAAGTTAGTCAGACAAGCACCGTCCATGCTTGTCCGACTACTATCTGTGATACTTCCACCCTGATTTAGCCACTTCCTCCTGTCATAATTTCTATTACCAAAAAGTTAAATTCATATTATCAATTTATATAATAAATACTAAAAGTCCTTGTAGATAGTTTCATATAGATAGATGTTTTGATTATGTTAACCAACACGGGTGACATGCAGTAAATAATCTAAATGGCGTGGATTAATAATAGACAAGGTTTCCATCCGGATTATTGTTTAATCTATAGAGCTCTATAAAAAGTATATGTGTGTGTTGATCACATGTGTTATTTACTTTGAAGCTCTGCATCATGGAGGTGGAACATTCTTCCTCTTCAGCACCTTACCAACAAGTCACATCAGGTCAGTGGGCATCACTGAAACACTGGGATGGATTAATTGTCATTGCAGAACCAATTATAAATTGCAGCTATTTTTAGAGACCATATGATTGAAAGTAATACACCTGTCCCTTTATGCGGATTTTTACTCCATTTAATAGTTGATTCATGAATATATACTTTTGCATTCATTATTATCAGCGTTTTGTATATTTAAATTTTCCTACTAAATGCATGCTGCACATTGCACCTCCATTCATGCCAAGAGGAAACCAAAAGAGAGTCAAAGACCATTATCACAGCACTGTTGTGGTTTTACTGTGGTTTTAATGAGGACAAGGTGCTGTAGTTTTAAGGCCGGGCACAACAATATAACTGAAAGACAAGAATTTACAATGTCTTTTTTCTTGTTCCTAGACCTTTGATTTGTACACTCTCACACATTCTCTTTCCTTTTACCAGTCATAAAATTGCACACAGTGGAAAGGTTACTGTCCCTTCCGATCCCTCGTTAAGCTAATCCCTGTGATGTCACAGCGAGCCCCAGCTGCCTTTGTTGTTCCTGGAGTGTCCATTGCGTTGTAGCCTGCCTGAGCCAATGAGGAGCCAGACAGAGTAGAGTGGTGGGGGATTATTTCTGCTGCTGCTGCCCTGTTGTTGTTGTGAGTGGTGGTTACAGCATTGGGTTCCTATAAGCGACTTACAAATAAGACCGTATCTATATCTTTTCAATACCCCACCGCTTATATCCATCCTGAAATAGTTAGATATCATGGGGGTCTTCCGTAATATCTGGGACTTTGATTGCCATTAGTAGACGGTGGCGGCTCTGTTTACTGAAATATTTATATATAGCGTAACCAAATCTTGCTAGCATGCTGGTGACCTAATGGCGTGGCTCTAGTACATCTGTGTCAAAATGACAAGGCTCTATTACTTCTTTGATATAATGACCTGGCTGTATCGACTCTGTGATGTAATCACTTGGCTCTATTGTCTCTTGGATGTATGACATGGCTTAATGCCTCTACAGCCAATGGAAAACCTGGTTCTTAGAAAGTTCAAGTAGGTGGCTCCTGGTTGGCTTTGGTGGAAAAGAGGCTTAAGAGTGTGAAAGACCTCTCCTAGACCTCATTCACACATCACTCGTCTTCAAAAATCCTCTTGACGGTGTTTTGGCTGCCATTCAATAGCCCAAAGCTGCTGGCCCAACCCACTCCTGCTATTATTGAGCGATTGGTGTGGGAGCATGGTTGTGGCCGGGTCACGTGCCACCTCATCTACAAATTATTGACCAACCCTCAACATTCTCCCAAGCTCATTAGGGCTTGTTCAGTATCTCAACCCACAGATAGGAGTCCGTCTGCTCCCGTTTGTGGGAAGCCTTTTCACCTTGTGTTTCACACTAGACGGATATTATACCCTCAGAAACCAGCCCATGGACCTCTTCTGAAGAATCCTAAGGCTTAGTCATGAAGTCAGCTGAACCATCGCCATGTAGTAATGCACAAAGTAGGTACTAACTAAAATATGTTTTAATATATAGTCAGCAGAGTGATAAAAGCTTCTAGTATGGATCTGTTTTGACGTTGAAATGGGGTTTAATTGTATTACCAGTGGCTGTTTATTGTGTTCTTTAATATTTAAACTGGAGTAGGGCAGGTGATGTGCTCAAGGATCAGGTCATTATATTTCCTGTCGATCTCTGATATCAGCTGTGTTTGATCTCGCCGGTGCTGACAGTCATGTCAGAAATAGTTTTCCACCCCCACCACTTCAATGTGACCTGAGCTACTACTTAATCAGCTAGTCAGAATACCTCAAATTTGCAGAGGATGGTATGGCAGTGTTTTTTCGTTTTACCACCATTTTGTCACACTAAGTTACTTAGTGACTGTGTGTTAATTTTGAGAGTACTTTCAGGTTGCTGAGGGACTTTAAGATGAACTGTATTTTTAATTGTTGTAAACGAAATACTCAAATTCTTCACTTGGGTAAAAGTATTGATAACACACTGTTAAAATACTCCACTACAAGTTAAGTCTTGCAACAATATAAAATTAACTTTTCATAAGATAAGCTTATTTTCAGCTTTGTAACATTTTGCAGATAATAGACAGAGATTTTAAAACAATTTATTTAGCTTAGGCAGAAGTTTGAACATTTTCTTAACCAACAACCTTCAACAACCAACTCTTAATCACAAACGTTCAAAACCACCTTGGAGACACATGGTTTTCATTGGAGGGGGGACGGTACGGAAAATTATATTATTCATTATAAAAGAAATTAGAGCCGTCAGCCAAATGTAGTGGACTGGAGGTATATTAGAGCATAAGTGTAATTAATCAAATTTTGTATAAACACTTGAAATTGAAATTAAGCACAGTACTTTAAGTACTAAATTAATATTCAACACTTTTTGTAACCATGAGTTTGCCCCCAAATTCCTTTTGTTAGGCCCAACCATGGATGTGATGTGCAACGATCGGGTTTTTAAGTATGACAGAATCAGCAAACGGCAATGTGTCCTCTGGGATGCTCCCATGACACCAGCTGGGGAAGTTATAAAAATGTTCACATTGCTCCCGACCTGCCGGAGGTTAACCAATAGGAGGACAGAGTAAAAACGTATGGTGACGTGTCGACTCCGGGATGTTAACGGTGTGAAGTGGAACAACGATAAAGAAGAAAGCCTTGATGAAATGTAGCAACAATACAACTGCCTTTTCAATGTTTTGGTGAAGGAATACCACAACAGAGTAGAAAAACAGCATTGTTGGTTAAAACACAGTACTTTTGTAGTCATGATTAACCTGCCACCTTATGGACGTCACAATACTTGGTGTGAATGAAGGGTCTGTGTCAAACTTCTAGTGTTGCTAAATTTCCCACCAAGACATTGCCTGAATTTGTGTAATTTCCGGATCTCATTGGGGGAATTTTGAAAGACCATTTTTTAAGACAAAAACAGTTGAGGTCAGACGGCCTCTGTGACCTACAAGAATCGGCGAGGGTAAAGAATACAGTATGGAAAGACTGGCACGCCTTGGCCAGTTCCAAGTCATGCTTAGCCAAGTTATTTTCCAATTGGGCACCCCCCCCGTTAAACATGATCCCCCATGTGGCTATTGTTCCACACAACGGTCAGTTGGTTGACACGGGCATTAATCCAGGCATCTGGCCTTTGTCCCAACTCATTTCAACACTTGATGTTATTGATCCTTCCTCTGAGGTCTCCCCCCCCAGAGCCGGGTATTCCTCTTGAGTTTTATTTGGCTATTTGTTTTTCTTTTTGCATTTTCCGATCTTTATTTTCAAGGAATCTAAGATTATTTATTATCCTAAAAACAATAACTACTGTTCAATGGCTACTACAGATGCTCTAGTAATGGACGAGAGTTGAAGAAAGCCTAATAAAACACATCAAGAATCATATTAACAGTGAGTATCCACCCAGTTTTCTATTCTTCCTCTCCTTATTGATTTCAGAGTTGTTTGAGCCGTGACACACTTGCAGTTAATGAAATTAGTGTTGAGAAAATCCATACTGTCCACCAGGGAATATTAAGAGCAGTTCCACGAAGGGATCTGCCGTAATGACTGAGCACATTATCTGCACAGTGGAGGGGAAGTTATTAATGTTTGGGAAAGGCTATTCTAATGATGGAAGCTCCACCACTGCTTACTTCAAACATATCGGTCTGTCAAGCTTGGCCTTATGTGCAACTTAACGTGAGTGATATTCAAATTATATATCTAGCTTCACCAAATTTGACATATCAAACATATAACAGAGTTTTGCTTTTTGATATTTTCAATTTTGTTTTATTTGATCTGGTATGCCATATTCAAACGTAGTTTCCATTTTTGCTTTTGGTACATTAGGGCAGAATTTGATAAGCAAGACATTATGACATTTTAAGACCATTTTGTCTCATGAAGTAGAAATATTATTTGTATAACCAGTCAATAAGTTTCTTTTGGTGAAATGAGTTAACTCTCAAGGATAATCAAGCCATGTTTTACCAATGCAGTTTAACTAAAATTGTGGATTTGATGGGAACGAGTATTAGACCAGGGTGCTTCATGCTACTCCTCATGCCTAGCTGACCACTGTTTGCTTTTACTTCTATTTTTGCTCTTTCAACCCAATTCAATTGTTATATCCAATCCAATCTTTTGTTATTGTTGTTAATTCTAAATGTATGGCTGAATACTGTGTTCCAACCCAGCTAAGTTTGAAGTAATGGTGAATTTGGTTTGTATGTGCTAAATATTAGAACTGCAATTACAGTGCATCAGACTAATTACACAGTAAATATGTGGTTAACAGAGACACGTATTTTTGTTTTCCGTAAGGGCAAACAAATAATTATGCCAAATCTTGAGTCAACTCATTCTAAAAAGTGTTTGAAACTCAACTTGAGACCATCTATCCACTAGATGTCTAGTCTCCAGTGCTTTCTTGGACACTTTTGTACACTTCACCAACATATGCGCTGGTTGTTTGTGTTGACTTTTTAAGGGAATAATATACTCAATACACTTGGAAGCTAGTGACAAAAGATTTGTTATCAGGCTTTTATGTTTGTTTTGAACCACTGCTTGGTTTGACAATTTCACACCACTTACCAGGCATTCTTGTTACACACAATTATACAAGTAGTACAAATTAAAGTAAATAGCGGTTCAGGGTTCTTGCTCAAGGAACCTACAACATGTAGGCTGCAATGACTGGGCTACTTACTGAGCTACAGCCATCCAAAATCTGACCAAAAACATTTCTCACTTCGCAAAAACTTCTGAGATTTTAACCAAGGACCTTCTGTTAACAGGATATGTGCTTTTACTATCTATGCTGCAGTGTCTGTAAGAAAGACCAGGATTTGAACTTTCCTAGCTTATCAGGCCATTGAGATTTGACAGACTGATTCTGCAGTAGAGATGAAACCATATGACAAGTAGAAGTCATCGTATGCTCTTTCCCTGTCTTGTTGCAGCAGATTCAGTTATTTGGTTATGGAGTGGGCATCATGGAGTCGTAGAAAGTAGAACAGGGCGGAAAGTGAGTTTGCCTGTTCTCCCCCTGTTTGTGTGGGTTTTCTCCAGTTCCAAAAACATGCAATGTTTGCTAACTCTTAGTCCTGTAAGTGTGAGTGGGAGTGAATGGTTGTTCATCCTGGCAACTTATCCTCTTGCCAATCCCATCTCACCCAATGTCAGCTGGGATCGGCTCCAGGCCCGCTACAAGTGTGAATAGGATAATCAGTTACAGAACAGGAATTGATGAATTATTCTGAAACCTTACTTTTCAAATACTATTGAAATTCTTTTAAACTTTTTCTTTTACCTGCTGGTTTAATAGATTTTGTGTGAAGAACAAAGACGTTCCAAATAGCAAGTGGTCAAAATTGTATCTAAGATTAATGAAGTTCAGCAGTAGGGCCTGGGCTTCCATTGAGAAAAACATGTGGCTGATATTATCAAGTCTCATATTGCCATTCAAAAACTACTTTCACATGAAGATTACTAAATTTGCACCCAGTTCCTATCAGCCAATCAGATCATGTTCTGTTGGGTGAATTTTCTGTGATGCCCTCGTCCAAAGTTCTAATGAGCTCATTAGAAGAACTGTTACTCCAAGTACTTAATTCCCTCTGCTATTAGGCTGCTAAACACAGATAATGCTCTTTGAAATGATTTTCTTTTTAGAGACAACATTTTTTATCAATTATTTATTTGACTATCTGCTCCAATATTGGAACTATAGCTTGCTGTCCGTTGATGAAGAATGTATAGCCTGGAAAAGCCTCAAATCAATTAGTCAATGAATGTAATGTTGTCAAAACATTACATAAAGAAGTATGTTGCACAAGCGGGCTGTATGGATTGCAGAAAAGCCTTTGTGTCAAAAGCTGCTACACGGAGCAAAAGGACTGTGTTAAGCTGTAGCAACTGGTGCATTGCAGCACCAGGACTACCCCACCTCACAGGGTCCTGTTCTGAGGGCTCATTCAGAACAAAGACACAACATCAATCAGCCAACTCCTCTGGCGTACTGTTTCACACAGAGCCTACACCGCATTCATTAGCTATGCCAGTCCACTTTTCATTTCTCATTGTAGACACTAATTCCTTGATCAACCGAGCCTTTAAGAGATTTAGTGTATTGACTGGCTTTGTTTGCTGCTTTTGTCAAACAACAGGAAGTTTAAACATTGGCCAGGAATCCAGGTTTTCTGCACACTTTGGAAACTGGCTATTTACCCAATTCTGTTTGTCGACCAATAAAACAAAGCTTAATCCAATTTCTCACTGTAAATAAAAAACAAATCATTAATTTTCCAGGAATCACTTGTTGACTACTCCTGTTGTTGACACCATGAATTGAGATGTATTGGTCCATAACATAAACAGATCATGTGATAAGCCAGCAGCACTCAGTCCCTGATTCCTATTCAATTAAATCTATTGTTACTCCTTGGATTCCCCGCAGTCTAATCCAATAAACAAGCTAGGCTGCAGATCTAACGTCTTCTGTCACAGGGCTGTGACAGTCAACCCATGTTGCCCCCGGTGACAAAACTGCTACAGGGGGCAGTTATTTTTAGCCTGAGAGCACACTCTTAGGAGGGAAACTAAACCAGGAGATGATGTTAGGGCAACAGGAAGTCAGTCTTCAGTAATCCTCTGGGTTGAGCGAGTGGATCATTAGAATAATAAGAGCTGTAACTGAAGCGTCAGGGTTTATGTAACCTGAGTTAAAGGGAAAAAAGGAGGAGAGAAAGTTGCTTATGTCCTCTTAATGTCCCCCGGCAGGACAAATTTGCGTTGGTGGTCAGGGTAGTACTGGTGCTTATCTAGTGCAGGGATCTCCGGTTACAGTAACTTATGACGCCGTGTTATGTTGACATTGATTCAGGCAACTTCAGTCAGCCGCACCTCCATCCTTCCATGCCTCAGAATGACCCTCCTTCCCTTTTTAGATTCCAGGCTTTATCTATGGTTGTGGAAACTATGCTAGGCCTCCTCTGACCTCATGACGTCACTACCACTGCATGCTATTGAAAGGCCATCCAGCAAACACTGGATCATATGCAAGCAGCCTGAATGTGAGGGGGTACTCTTGACAAATAAGTTTTAATATAGTGCTTTCTAGACAGCATTGGATGTTCTAAGGTAGATGTTTCAGTCCCTCCAGGAAGAGACGGGCTCAAAGTTGGGGAGGGGGGTTATTTTTCACCAAACATATGGGAAACTACAATGAGCGGTCAAATTTGCAGATAACTTGAGGTTAGATGGACTAAATTCGTAGGTCATCCTCCATAAAATCCTGGAAAATGCATGGGGGTTGGTTGACAGATAACGAGGTAGCCATAATTGCCAGGCACTGACACCGTAAAAACGGACTTAGCTCGCTTTAAGAATTGTGTACACCGCTGTCTCTACAACCAGGATATATTCTTTTGAAAAGTGGTGAACCATTTCTGTTTTTACGATGCAGAGAAGCATCTTTTTAAGATTTGATTAATGAATATCCCCACATTACACAACCAGATACGTTTGTTTGGGATCAAGTTTCATTTACAGCTCGCTCACAGACGGGAGTTGCCAACATCATTAGGGAAGAACGTTAACGGTGCAAAAAAAACTGTTCAAAACATTCCATGGAAATGAACGTTATTAGGTAGTCAGCATAATCAATGATGTTGCTGCACTAATCGGTGTTCGCCTCTTCACACAGAAAAAACAAAATCCTCCTTACTCTCTCTCCTAATCAGACTCAACTCCTACAATATATAGTATATATATATATAGAATAACGTTTCGGTAGCTAGCTGCTAATGATAGCATTTCCATAGGGATATCAGAATCCGATCTATGGAGATAAAAAAGGGCATTTTCTAAATAAACATTAAAAGCAACTTTTTTACTTTCGGCTGAATGTACACAAAAATATCTAAGTATGAATATTATACAACTACTTATTAAAAGAGATACCACTTAATTCCCCCCTAAATCTTGCATTGAACCTTTAAGTTTAGCCTTCATGGTGGTCATCTTGTCCAGAACATATATTGCGATTCAATTGGTTCTTGTTTAATATTCAGAGATATCTGCATGTTAGATTTTTTGACTTCTCAAAACATCAAAAGGCTGCACTGAATCATGCATGCAGGGAAGTGTGGGCAAGAATGCCACCACAGTCATGTCAGAGACTGATCTCCAGTTATCAGCAGCTGTTACTGCTAGACGCTCTTCAATATTAAGTTCAGGGGTAGATGCTATAGATTTATGTGTAGATCTTTTATTCTGCTTTAAATTACATTATTTCAAATCTTCATTTTTTTTCTTCCTCAATTTGCCTTTTTTTTCTTCATTTTTTTACATTAGATGTTGTTTGAAGATCTGACACAGATTCGTCTGAGATACACAGAAATAGAAGAAACCAGGAGGAGCTCCTCTAGTTTTTCACAGCGGTATCCCCTTCAAAAGAGATTGTTTTTGCCTTCCTGCAATGCAGTGAGCTGCTAGAGGCTTCAGATATTCCCACAACATCCCACAGACTTCCTTTTTTTTTTTTCATGACACAGCGATCATCTCCTGCCTGGAAGGAAAGAAGACATGCTGTCCATATGGGACGTTTCAGACGTTGCCTCAGGAGACAAACTAAGACACGGAAATACCTTCTGCTGGAAAGAAGTAAAAATATGTGAATTTTAGAAAATCCCCAAAAATACACACCGACGCGCCTCTGCAGCATTTGTAGAATCCTTTCTTTATCTATTGATTTTGCCAACATGCATGTAGCTCCATCCCACTTAGTGGAAGCTGGTGGGAACAAAGCAGTGTTATCCTTCCAAGTAGAGATTTTATTCCTTATTTTGAGTCCTGATTGGCGACTTCGGACAAATAACCATTTTTTTCTTTTAGTGCTCAGAGTAAGGTGTCTAAAAAGGTCTGGAATGGGCAATTTAGTAGGATTGAATGCCGTTTTTCACCGTAAACACATTCTTTAGTTACACATTGTGTCTTAAAGCTGGAATAACACTTGACCGGCATGTATAGAACCTCTGTATTCTACATACCTCAACATTGCAGTTGCAGGAACAGATAAGGTTCTTTCTGTTGTTTCCAGTAGGACGTCATTTTAATTTAATCACTTGTTTGGTGACGTATTTTTAAGAGCCAGCTGCACTGTGAGCTATGAAAAATCTCTATATGACTGAATAATGAATAAAATCCTATTCTGGTTATCGACTGGATGCTTAGACCTCATTTTTAACAAAGGAATTTAAGTTTGGCCTTGTTTTTTTTTCAACCACAGCACCATATTTATATTCATCTGCATTCAAACTGATCAAGGCTTTATCCATAATTTGTTGTATATATTATCTATAGAGACATTGAATTAAATTAGACTTACTTTAAGTAATTCCCTGTATTATTATAGCTATAATTATTCTACAGCTTTGCCTTTGACTGTGAACGTAGTTATTTTGGGTAGATACATAGTCGGTGTCATTTGTTCTGTCCAGTGTCACAGTTTCTGAAGCATTTATTTATTTCTTTCCCATCGATGGGTTATTTGAGCAATTTATTACTATCAGATTATTGGCAGAGTTTCTTAAAGATTGTAACAAATGTCTCCTAGGCGAGTTCTGTGGCCCGCTGTGACTGCAAACTAATTAGTACACTGTGTAGTCCATCATGGAAGAAATGCCTGGGTATGTACACCAATCAGCCATAAGATTATAACCACCGACAGGGGAAATCAGATACTAACTTCTCAGTACCAGGCACTTATCGGCGGGTCCGCTTTATTTGGTAGCAAGTAAACATTTTGGCCTGAAGATCATGTGTTGGAGGCAGGAAAAATTGGGAAGCATAATTAAACCGTGATGGCTGGACAACACGGCCAGACCATCTCCAGAACTGCAGGTCTTGTTTGTTCTTCCTGGTCTGCAGTGGTCACTACCTACCAAAGTTTTCAAAGGACGGACAACTGGTGAACTGGAGGATGGTGCCCCTGTTGTCTGATCCCTCAGAAACAACATGATTCAAACAAAGTCAATGCTGGCTCTAACAGAAAGGTGCCACACAATATTAGGCAGATGGTCTCAATGTCATGGCCTATCAGTGTCTGTCAGTGTCAGTTTTATTTTTCCTGGAGAATGTTTGCAAACAAATCATTCTATCGTCATCAAACTTCATACATATATTAGTCAAAATAAGCAGTTTTGGCTTTTGTCATTATGAACTTCCTATAGATTAAATTTTTATCATATCCGTGGAAGCATGACCTTTAAGGCGAGCCTCAATGTTGGTCATCTTGTCTGGAACAAGCCTGGGATACTATAATTAATAATAATTTAATTTATCTTTTTATTTTAATGTCTTTTCTATTTTTATTTATATTGCTCCTTTTAAAATCAAATATTTACGAAGAGCTTGCACAGGCAAAGTAAAGAAAATCTAAAAAGGAGCTATAGCAACAGAAATTGTAAAGCCCTTTGGCCAAACACATGTAAGACCGAGTTAAAAAAGATTTTAAAAAAAGATGACGAAAACATTCACAGCCGACTATAACAAAAGTATAAAACAAGAAGGTAGAGAAGTGATAAACTCAAAAAAAATAGTATCAGTAATTACAGTACAGCAACCCTATATAAGTCTTATAAAGGATGACGTCACATCATAATGTGAAAGTCATAAAACAATAAAAGAAAAAGCAAGATAATGTCTCAACGTGATTTTAAAACAGGTCACTGATTCCGCGAGTCTTATCTGCTCAGTCAAGTCAACTGTCAGCACCAACACCTTTTGTTTCGAGCCTCTACCTTGTTACAGACAACATGGCCCAACCCAAGCGGCCCACCCACCTGTGGTCGCAGACTGGCTTTATTATAAATTCTGTTGCCAGACCCAGATATGCCTTAAAAATGATTAGTTCAATCATGAAATCTACTCTAAATTGAGCAGAGAATGGATGTCATTAAGCGAGGATTATGAACCAGAAGCCAATCTACTGCATGGGTTTGATTTCTGCAATGTGTTTGGAGAACAGGACAACTTCAGATAGAGATTTGTTGAGTTGTAGCAAGTTTTGTGCCAACTAATGGTTGATATCACTGAGACTAGAATTCGTGGCATAGCTTCCTGGGTCCGCAGGTTCCAAGGGAAGGTATATCTGTCATCAGTGTCACATTACTATGTGACCGAAAATTAAAAGTAACCTTGAAATTGAACCTTGTGGTGCACCATGGGTAATTCTAGTTGTGGATGAGTATTTACCTATGGCGAATGAGGATTCCCTTTAAAATATAATTATAAAACAACAAAGATTGTTTACTTTATCATAACAGAGTTAACAGTGTTCTTTTTCCAGGAAAAAAAAAGACAAAAGATTGATGTACAGAAAAAAATACATTTATGTTTAAGGCGTCTATAAAAGACTTTTGTAGACTGAATTCACTTTAGTTTTCTCCATAAAGGGACTCTCACAGACTCCATAGTCTTTGTTTTACAACATGCACTAACTTAAACTGCTCAAATCACTTATTTTACTTTTGTACCTAATGGAATGTCTTTTCTCCCATGCTGCAGGTTATGAAAAGACTGAGGACACTTCCGAAAAGACCTCTTTAGCTGACCAAGAAGATGCCCGACTGATACACCTCAACCAGCCCCAGTTCACCAAGTTCTGCAACAATCGGGTCAGGTAAGATGATATTTGGTTTATGGAGATACTGGCGGGACACATCATGTCCAGAAGGCTCCGGCTGTAGTCTGGGTGGCAATTACCGACCACATGGTTTGCATTTCATTTGCATATAGAAACATTTGTGAACTCAACCCAGATTGTATTTGTAGTGACTGCCAAGCAGAGCTCATGATAGAATGTTTCACCTCTGATCTAAGAGGCTTCTCCAGTTCCTCAAAGTAAAAACTACGATTTCCTCTTGTCTTGCATTACTCTTCCTCATAGGAAACAAAAAGTTTACTCCTAGCAATTCAGCCAATAATGATGCCTAAGAATAGAATAAGATGATGAACTGCTGCAAGACTGGACATCATAAATGTTTCCTCACCACAACACGGTTGGCACCAAACATGAACCAAGTCCAGCCATCAGAGGACCATCCTTGGACAGAAAATGAAACCAGACAATCAATATTTAACTTACAGCTCAGACTCATTTCTTTGTTAGTCATGAAGACATGTGTTCATACAAGCTCTGCAGGTCTGACCTCCTCTTTACATCCGGCATTTCTACTTCAATAATTTAATATAAAATGGAAACCTTTTACTCATGACACTTAAAATTAAATTATATGGTTTAAAAGTTAATACTTGAAGTGAAGAGTTTTGCTGTTTGTGTGGACAGGTGTTATTTTTTCCACTCTTTAATGTCAACTCAAAGGCAATTCATGGTGAGCTGTGGTATTACTGGCCCGTTTTGTCTTTAACCCTACATTAACCTAACAGTTGCAATCAGTCCTGCCCCCACTGGAGAAGCATTTCAGGGAGGTTTCCCTGATAGCAATCCTGAAAAGTCATTTGACTTTTTTAGTTGTATTTTTCAGGATATAAATATTAAAGATTTTTTGCCCTTCTGTGGTGCGATTGCAGTGCATAAGTTAATAGAAGACAAGTCTATTTTACTTGAAGTAGCCGTACGAAAATCAATGTTGGAACATCAAGTGTGCTCTTGTACCATCATGTCAAATTACTGAGTGGCTTATAACTGCATGTGGATTGGTTTCTCGACAAAACTTTCATAATCACACAAATGTGACATTCGTGCGTATTCCAATGTACCTCGCCTCTCTTCTTTTCCCCTACGCCACCGGTGTGACAAAATATCAAACATTAGCATATAAATGGAGTTCCCAGTCAGACCTAGCATTACTGCAAACAGTGTAACATATATTGTGATATTTGTGGTTCTAACTGGCTGGTGTTGGGTAACGATAACTTGCTTTAAAATGGGGACTCATTGCGAGCAAACTAATTTAGCAAAATACTGTCGGTAGATTCTGTCATCTAATTCAACCAGAGCTGATCTGGCTGGTCAGCAGCCTATTAAGCTAATGACTCATTTCTTTGCCCCGTCCATAGATCCTTAAAAAGCTAGTTTGCTAGTTTGGCTAAGTCCTTCTCTGCTAGTACCAGAGCTAGTTTAATTAAATGGTATTAAAATGTGCAGAAAAGTCATTAAATTTGTGTTTGCACAAGTGCAGATAATCCTTTAATAAGCTAATATTAATACGCATCCAATACCAGAATCTTGCAGCACAGCTAAGTAACGGAGAACTTGCTAACCTTTGAAATATCTGATATAAGATGTGTTAATTATCTAGGTTGACAAGAGCTAACGTGATCCAGGGTAATAAGTTGTGTATTACAGCGTACAGTATAACAAGAGAGGTTCAAAGCAGGGAGGCCATCAATATAAAATATAGGAACAGAATGCTCTTTTATCATATATTCTAGAGTTGTGGAATGTAATATATTTTACAGTATTTAGTGCTAATGTTAGCATTCAATATGATGTATGCATGTATGTATTTGCTGTTTTAACTGATGGTGCTCACTCATACTTATCTTAAATTCAGACTTATTCAAACGACTCTTTCTTGACTCCTAGTAAAACGGCCGCACAGCAGCTCTTTTTTTTTATGCAAGGGATGACCAAAAACCACACCCTCAGCCTTATGATATTTTACTTACAGGATTTGTATCACCAGTGGAGCCTTAGTTGTCCCACACGAGACCTTTTCAGCTGTTCTGCACTCTAAGAGTGCAGTTTGTTTAGCAGTAAAGGTCAGGCCTGTTGGCTCAGGCCATCCTCTGTCAAGGAATATTACTGTTAGAATTCCTGCTGCATGAGCAGCTTGAGATGTGTATGTGCTATTAGCCATGTAAACCCAACATAAACCATAAATGTAAAAAGCCTGTTCATCATCATCTGTTAGGTCTGCTTTATGTTTCGGTTCTGAAAAATAACGCAGGGACCAACTTCACTGTTAGCTATTATTTTCGGGTTATTAATTATTAATGGACCCGCATCAAATATGCATTATTTATAAGTTTAGAGTACCAGGAAGTTGATGGATGAGTTATCTTGTGCCGGATAACTTAAAGTAATATGATCTTCTCATGTTATACATATATATATATATATATATATATACATGTGTTTATGAAATGAAACGACTTTCTAGAATTATTAATGTAATTATTGTGCTCTTACTGAAAACAGACAGTATTTCACTGGGTGGCCTGCCCTGGCAGAATAAATAGAAAAATATCACATTATTCCCCCACAGCAGATGCTGAACAATATAAAAGCATTATCATTTAAGTAAGACCTATAAAATATATGAACATTAACGATGATTATAGACTTTCAAATTTATGCAATACGACTTTTATGTATCCCCAACCAGTTTAAAATTCTTGTTTCAGTATTTCAGTGTCACTTCACACAAATAGAAAGTACCATAGCAAAGAATAAAAATATATACTAAAGGTATAAATGGATAAAATATATAAATATGTTCAAAAGAACAAAGTGTATCCACAGTCCAGCCCAGTTTTACCAGCAATTTTTGTGAAGGTCCTGAGAGAAAATATGGCAGATACTGAATTTCCTTTTCATAATGTACATGCATCATCAGGAGGGTTATCTTAAACAATGTATTCCGACGTAAATGTAAGAAAATTGCAATATTGATTCATACACCTAAGTTTTTGTTCTTGTAACATCTAAGCCCCTGCTTTTTCGAGCGTACCAGTGTCAGTTTCATATTTCAAGGACTCAAAACGATGAGGAACACGTTTTACTGGAAGGTACGGAAGTCCCAGTCCGCTCTACACAGTTAGCTACAGCCGCCTCAATTTCATCAGGTTCTTATACGGCATCTATAAAGTTAAGCAAACAGCAATGTTCTTACGATCTTCTCCGTCCTTAGTGAATGTTGTTAACCCAAAAAACTGCTACAAAGTTGAGGTGCACCGGGAGGCCTAGTTTGATGAAATTGACAATCGGCAGAGCAGCTTCTCTTGTGGGCGGTTGCACGCATGCGCTGTGCAAGCACACGAAGCATGAGCTTCCACGGCTCTAAACATCTCACAAAACCAGAAAACACAAAGCTGGCAATTTGTAACACCAGTAAGGGAAAAATAAACCATCTCTTCATTCCCGGAAACTTTCGGCACAATGAACTTATTCACAAACTTCAAATGTAATCATCCCGAGGAACACAGCAGACGTTAGCAGAGCGACTAGAGCTAGCTGGAGCTCAGATTCAGCCACGGGCCGGTTTTATGTTTGTATGTTAGCTGTCATTTATGGTTTTTAAACTTAACGACAAACGCAGCTGATGGAACAAACCCAAAAATGTTCAGCAAAACAAACTTAATCACACACTTCAAATGTAATCACCCCGAAAAACACTAAGTTGAGAAGCTAACGTTAGCACAGTGGCTAAAGCCAGCAGGAGCTCAGAGCCACAGGCGCTGAAGTCCTAGAACATAGCCAACATATAACATATAATGGACTGAACGAGGCGTACAAAGTTTTATTTTCACTTCGAAATGTTATACAATTGGTTTACGGCCGCTCTACCCACTGAGCGGCTGTAGCCTAGCGGGTAGAGCGGCTGTCTCCCAATCAGAAGATCAGAAGGTAGCTGATTCAAGTCCCATCAGGGACGACATGTTGTAGGGTTGTCTTCGTCATTTGATGCATGAATGTATGACTTTCAGGACTAACAGGACTCGAAGAGCCGTGATATGCAGTGCAAATACGGAAGTTATGAAACGTGTATGTGAATTTATGAAGGCTTTTTTTTTTGTCTTTGTAGCTTTGGTAATCTCAGTGTGCTCAAACAGCCGACTCAAGCCTTGAAGCAACATGAAGCTTTAGTATCTCATGTTGAAGAGTATTGGTTTCTGTCTCAGACTGACCTGTGGTGACGCTCACAGGAGCAGAGAGTGTGATAAATTAATTTAATCTTACAAGCAGAGAGAGAGACTGGGTTTATTCCCTTTTTCTGTCTGCAGCATCATTACCATAAAGAATATTTGACTCCTCTGGATGAGTCCTGTCTCCTAACAGACAGCCGCCCCGTCCTTGCTGCTGTGCATGAGAATTATTATATGCTGTGTATTCAGCTGAGCAGTTGGCTGGTGGATCTGGTTGTTATGCAAAGATGTTTAGTCACAGTTAACAGACAGCTTGTTCTGTAGCAAACAGGATGGGTTCTGCAAACCATTTCACTATTATGAATGCATGCATCATTTGTCCTGCCCATAATAAGGGCCAGGTGAGACATGCTCCGACACATGGTGTGAACATAGACACACACAAACCCGCTGCTCATGAAATTAGCATTATAACCCGAGGAGTCTGGCTTAAACTTTGCTTTTATCATCGAACCACATCAACTACACATTAACTTGTTCTGCTACAGATTAAAGGCATGTCCTAAAAGACGATGAGGTCATTCATCTGTAAAGTATGCTGCTCCTTTGGGTTGCTTGACTTCATTAAAGTTCTGACTGCAGTTTCTGTATACAAAATAAGTTGGACATGGACAGACCGAAATGATCATTATTTATCCACTAATCTGACTATACAGAAATCAGTTCAAGTTTGATGCTATAAACCACAAATAAATGCACTGTGATTTATTTTATTTTTTTTAGCTTCATGCTGAGCTCATAGCTTTTGTTGATTTTATCTCCTTGACTGATATAAATCTCTTTGAGCCCCTGTATTTCATACTGAACTATGGCCGATCCTCATCACCATATTAACATAAAACAAATTAAAATATTGAAAATATATTATTGAATCAACATGGTTATAATACGAACATTATACCAACCTTCGAGCATGGACAAGGTAGTTTACTACTGCACTCACATCATACATGGCGTGAAACAACTCAGTCCACCCACTCACTCGTGCAAGAACTTAAATCATCCCATGAATGTACTAACCTCATTCTGAAATCCTGCAAATGTTTCTTTCCACTATTTCTCTCCAGTTTTCAACCACGACTGAAGTAAAAGCAGCTGCTGCTTAGTAATTGTTGAGGGAGTCTCAAATTTCGAAAAACCAAGCGCCACAGTGTCGGGGTTAACATTATCTGTTGGTGTCCACATACAGCTATGATGAACTTGTCCTTCACTTCCGCATCAGCGTCCAACTGACTTCTATATGTGATCTTTGTAGAATCTCAAGGTCTTTTTCTCACAGCAATTTCTCACCTGTGGAGAAAATTCTCAACTTGAGTGAATGACATCATCCATCATTCGCCTCCCACTCTTCAAGTCGTGTGCAGACTCTGTGTTGAATTTATATTTATTCATCTCTTAGTCATATAAGTGCATCACAGCACAACCTTGTGACATTCATTTGCATTTCACCAATCCTTGAGGAGCAGTGGGCAGTCCTCGTGAAGCGGCCGAGGACCTAGGGGTCTCAGGGTCTTGCTTAAGTGTCCACGACGTAATGGTGGGACAACTTATGTACCTACCGAGCTGAAGCCACCGTCTGTAAACGTTTGTGGCCCTGGCATCTTACTCTGATCCATTCTCGCTATCTCTGTACTGCCACTGGTGTAAACAAACCACTGCCACATATATGTAACAGACACTGCAGGCAAAAGTGGCCCAAAGCCGACTATTTTGCCTAAATGTGACCCATATCTCATTTTTTTATGACGGTCTGAACAGCACAATCCAATTTTTTCAAATCCGACTCAGGCCACTTTCATATGTGGTTCTTAATTGGATACTTATTGGATGTTTTTCAAAGCGACCTCGGTCAGAACGGCCATGTTGCATTTCGTCCGACTGTTACGTCATTGAAGGCGGTACCAAGATCAAATGTAAACAATGGACGAAACAAGTATGGCGGACACCGTTGATGGAGCTAGTCAGTGGAAAGAAAGCCCTTTATCACTTGGTCATAATTTTGTCGGCTCCGATTGCACAAAAACTTCCAAATTGACACACACACGCTGACTTGTGATTTATCCATATTTACTTCCTTAAACACAGCTTGCAATGTCACGTCTTCTTCTGCACATGCGGGTCACATCAGGGCCGTAGACTGTTCACACTGGAGTCTGATGGCGGTCACATTTATTATAATGTGAACAACCACGCAAAACAAATCTCAGCAAAAAATTGGAATTGAGCATTAAGACCTGCAGTGTGAACCTAGCCATAGAAAGGTCTATGTACATCTCCTAAAAACCTGCTGGACAGAACTCAATAACATTTCTAAAGGGCGTCTGTAGATCTCATAATTAGAACATCTCATAATTTAGTTCCTAAATAACACTTTTACATTTTGAGGCCATATTGAGGTTGTTTGGACATGTGAAAAGGAGGGATAGTGGATCTGTTGTTAGAAGGATGCTGGAGCAGGAGAAAAAGGGGAAGAGAGAGGAGGAGAGGAGGTTTCTGGTTGTGGTGACAGAGGAAATGCGGTTGGTTTGTGTAGCAGAGGAAGATGCGGAGGACAGGGAAAGATGGAAACAGTTTATCTGCTATGGTGAGCCTTAAAAGAACAGCTGGAAGGAGAAGAAGCAATATTTTAACTAATGAAAGTTTTATGTTAATTAAGACCGTTAAAATTTATCCACATTGGCACTTATTGAGTTTTTCCAGTAGTGGGGGTGACTTTGTTCTTGACTTTGTTCTAATTTTTTCTTTTCACAGGAACTGACATAACAAAAGTAGACAAGTCTAAAGACTGGTCTTTGGTGAGGGAAAGGAAGGCGGTCCTTGCTTGACCCTTGTTCTCCTGTGAGGATGGTATTACATGATACTGCTGTCAGAACAATGCCTTAGTCTTCCTCGCATTCTGTCATGGTGTCCGTCCCTCTCTCCACGAGCGGCGTCGCTTTACCAGGCACAGAGGATGACAGCAAATATGAAACTCTTTTTTTTTTAATGAGTAATTTAAAACTCAATTCACTGCTAATTTTCATTGTGCTCTTGTCCATGTGTAAAATCCTGAAAATTGTTCTTGCCAAATGTGACTCATGCTAACAGGAATAAGAGCGTGGCACCACCACCATGGGGGCTAGTCTCTCTTACATTCTCCTAGTGTGTGCGTGATGGCTTCTTTGTGCGCATGAGTAAGCAAATCATTAACGGTGGCTTGGCATACATCATGGCATATATGTTCTCCCAAAGTGGCTGTTTGGGCCGGGCCTTTAATGCAGCTGTAAATCAGACTGCTGGAAGTCTGACTTTCTGGGCTCCACCAGCCGTGATATACCACCATCACACCCCTAAAACTCACTGCAGCACCGCTGACGTGGCTCACGTCTGCCAGGAGATTTTTACATCCTCTGCCAGATCCCTTTTTCCTCCCAATTATTCTTTATAAGTCCATTGGACTCTGCTGTTTAACAGTCTTAAACACACGCACACCTGTCTCAGACAGAGGAAAGACTTTCTTGAATGAAAGGGATCAGATGCGAAGGATTGCTCATTTTAAATATATTTGGATGTCAATATCCAAACCATCAATATTCAATAATATAAAAGTTACTGCTCTGATTGTGAGACCTAACCACTTATCTCTCTCTGTCCTGTCTCTCTCCTCCACCTTTGGGCCCTGTGAACTCCTCGATTGGGTCTTCAGCACAGCCAAATATAATGTGCTCACCTTCCTTCCCCGGTTCCTCTACTCACAGTTCAGGAGGGCAGCCAACGCATTCTTTCTCTTCATCGCACTCTTGCAGGTAAGATATGATAGTGCTGCACTTTCTGTGACATGTGACTTCGACATAAACTATTATAAATCACTTATAGGCTTCACTAATAGCTTTTTTTTAATAGTATGCCAGTAGTCAACTGTTTTCTGTGTCTGTAATCTTATATTCTATTCAAGATTATTTTAGTTACCCACAACTTTCCTGGTCTTTTCTTGCCCCTACCCCTACTAGTTAAATGCTTCTGCCATAAAACTCAGACTAAGAATATATTTACAAAGTTATTGATGAACATCAAGAACACTCTTAATGTCTTTTATTGTTTTAAAATGTGGATGTAACAAAAAGAATGAACTCCTTCCACCCAGTGGTTATTTCAAGTTAAGCCTAGTTAAAATAGTTCCTCAACTAACACTTGTATTTGTATAGTCTTGGTGTTTACGGACAGGTAAGACCTGAGATCATTTGTTTTCATTGTCAGGTACCATTGTACTCCTTACTCTGTGAGAGTAATGTTTTTTTTTTTGATAAAACAAAAAGAGGCTATAACATCATTATATCACAGTAACAAAAAACAGTCTGCTCAGAAACTCTTTGATAAATAGGCAGAATATCTGGGGTCAAACTCCTATGTGGAACAGTGGGAGCTACATTCACATACTGCAGCCTTGATCTTTGACATAAACCATTGTTTAATTAAGATCTATCCATGTGCACAGTACAAAAATGACTAGGTAGACATAAAAAATGATGGGCTGGTGGTGTACTTTAGGGTTAAATACACCAGAGAACTTTTTTTGGAAATGTGTTCTTATTTAGATGCATGCACCAAGAAATGTCTTTGACAATAGAGTGGTACTCATCATTCCCAGAGTTCTTATGTGTACCATCACACTAAATCTTAGTGTGATGCCCTTAAATAGCTCCTTGTCCACACTTGGACCTGCTCCAATTGATCCTGAGCCTCCTGGATCCAAGGAGCATTCCTAATTTGTTGTTGCTTTAGCCTGCATGATACCTTCTTACGAGTACAGCATTTGATTTATCTAACTCCAGTGGCCTAGTCCAGTTTTTCTCTGTAGGTTGACTGTCTTTCCAATGTTGGTGGCCATCTAATATTTCCTGGAGGTCATGGCTTTCCCTGAGTGTTCAGGTTTAAACACATCTTAGGTGCTATGTTACAACCGTGTAAATTGTATTTAGCCATAGTCTGGAGAAGAGGTCCGTTTTTTGTTTCGTTTTACACAGCGTCCCGAGGGAGCTTGCGCGCACACACACACACACACACACGCACACAGAACCTTAAATAAATCCATTATAAATAATCTATGTAATATTATGTGCGTAAGCTTTAGGAAGAAAATACATTCCCCCTGTGGGTTCAACACAGGGAAATATTTTTTACTTTATATAACATAGAGGCGACTGGCAACAACAGGGACTCTGAAGTGAAATAGCATTATGGAAATATTCATAGAACTGCAGGATGGCTCGAGACACGTCAGAGTCATTCATGCACAGAGATTTAAGACCCAATTATACTCCATCAAGGTTCAAAAATACATATGTGTATAGTATTCGTTTGCATCCCACACACTCCCATGCGCCCTATACCTTGACATGATACATCCACACGCAAAGAGTGACGAGTCAAACGTTTCAACGGCAACAAATAAATGTGACTGTAGAGGAGGTAGAGATATTTAACCTGGTAAATCAAGATGTTTTCTATGTTTTATCTTCTCTACTGTTTTCTTCTTCGTTATTTCTCGTGTCTTGCTTGTGTTATTCCTACACTGTCTCCAAAAATTCCCCATCGTACCCCGATGTTTTGTAATCATCAATAGGCTCTCCAAAAACGTGGAGAAATGCGAATGAAATGACTGCAGAGTACGGACGAGAGGTTCTGTCTGTACGTCTTTAAGATTTAGTGTAAACTGGCCTTAATTTTGGTGAGATGAAGGAACATCCCGGCCAGAAATCGCACAACAGTCTTCGAGATCCTTCAGTGCCTGCATCTACCCTGGCACATATGCAGACCACTTACGGTTGTGTCTTGGGTATCACGGCGGATAAATAAAATGGCCAACATTAGCCCGTTTCACACACAGACTTTTAAGGTGGGTCAAGGTAACGTTATTCTGACTTTCCGTTCTGTATAAACTCAGTGGAGATGATCTCGGTTGTTCCTCTTCAGACGGAAGCAGAGGCAGTCGAGGCGCTGAAACATACATCTCTGGAAATCTGATGCACCGGCATGTTGGAATGGGTGTGATGATCATATGACGTATTATTGAGTTGGTGTCTACAGAACAAAATCGGCACCTTGTCAGTAGGTCACAAATATCACAGAGCGAATCATAAAGGATTAAAGCAACTGTACTTTAGTTGGTACAATGGTCGTCATCCTGTCAGAAGGTCGGTGGTTTGATCCCAGCTTTCATAGTCTGTATGTCGTAGGGTCCATGAGCAAGACCCTGAACCCCAATATGCTTTAAGGGTGCTCCACAGGGGCTACCCACTGCTGCTCAGTGATGGGTCAAATGTAGGGAAATAATTTCATTATGTTTTACTGTGTATGACTGACGTGAAGAATAAAGGTTACATCATTATTTGCTAGCGCAGGGTTTGTCGTGTGAATGACGTCTTATATTGCATCGACCGGCAGGGATGAGACATGAGCTGGAAAACCTTAAGGACAGGGACATGATTTGGTAGATAGATAGTTAGATACTTTTCAATTAAGTTTTCAAGTTGGCCAATAAGGGTTGAAACACGAAATGAAGCTGGATTCTCCACTGTTGACCTCTTGGCCAAAGCTGCATCTATTTTTAAATCATTGTATCAAAGCATCTGCGATAGACTTAAAATGTGCTTGCCAAATTGAACCTCTTCCATGGCACTGCAAGAGAGACACTCCACTTTCCAATAATTCACTGTTAAGTAGGACGTGGAAAACACTCATAGATGATTTTGAGCCAAAGGTAGAAAAAAGCTGAGATGTGAAAATCCTCAGAATTACACTTTTTAAGGCGTTTCTCTGGAGCAGAGTGAATTTCAATGCTGAGCTAGTTGTCAGTTTTTATTGCTATCCAACAACACCAAGGAATGTTAGCAGTACTGATGCATAGGTAATAGGCAAACAAAGACCGTTCCAACCCGAGGAACATTAATCCCTTTTAAGAACACTTACAGCCTTAACTACCAATTGTCATTGGTCAATTTAAAGGAGTCCAAGTCTGTGTATCTTGTTATAATCAGAGAAGGAAGGCTTCACAGAACTCCGGTTCTGACTTTACATTCAGTAAGTTTTTGCTGGTAGACTCGCGCTTGTTGAGAGCGCCTTAGAGACGAGAAAGAAGTCCATCCAGTGACCTTGAAGTAGCTAATTTGAAAAGCAGCCAGTGTGAATCTTCATTACCTGCCCTGTCGATGCTGCGACCTTGAATAAAACATCTATGCAGATGAGGGAGATGAGAGATCCATTTCATTTAGGATTCCTTTGAGCAGTGGAACGGTGAGCGTCTCCTGCGGCCCTTCCTTGGCTTTAATTACGCTTCTATTTGACTGTTTATTTAGAAAGACTTAAAATATCCAGAAAATTAAACATTGGTGGTAAGGAGAGCTTTATAATCATACTAAGAGAATTGTTTGTGTTGCGTTTTGCCTCTGTTAAGTTCCATTGGTCCGGTTTACACCAGTAACCATATCATTGTAATGGCATTAGACAAAAAAAGTTTAATATGGATATAAATATGCCCAGTGGTAACCTCTTTGATGAGACTGTTGTAGATTCTTGCACACGGAGAGGTGAGCTGAGGTAATACTAAACTTTCCACACTGCACCTTTTACACTGAAAAATTAGTGAACATATAGAGTAAGGAAAGTCTGCCAGCCTTGATATCCCCATCATTTGGACTTTTCTAGAGATGGAGATCAATCTCACTTGCATTTCAGGGATTTTTGTTAAAAAGGGCGGATGTTGCACAAATGGTCTGTTCCAGTTAAAGACAGCTCAGTGATCACCTCAGAAAATTGTTAACAATTCTGCAGTCAGCTGACCTTGATAAGCCAAATGTATATTTTTTAGTTGTGACTGTTCTCAGGACGTTGGCTTCTGCAATAGAACTTTCTGAACATAATTACCCAAGATATAATTATCCTGTCTGTCTTTTTTTTAGCAAATCCCTGATGTGTCTCCCACCGGACGCTGGACCACGCTGGTACCTCTGCTCTTCATCTTGGTGGTGGCGGCTGTCAAGGAGATCATTGAGGATCTGGTGAGATATTCATGGTCTAACTCAATAAATCATGTGGGATAATACATATAGCACCTACCTAATCTGCTGGACCTCTCAGTGAGCCTTGCAACATGAGCCAGCATTCATCCATTCACATTTATATGGTTGGTACCAATGGAGCATCTAGGGGTTCAACTTGAACTACCAACCTTCCGATAGGCGTATGACCACTCCTCAACCTTGTTCAACGTTGTTCAGCTTGAGCCTTGGGTCCTGTCTGTGCTGCGGTAGACTGCTGCCTCTATGGATCAAGTGTATCGGGTCCGTTCTTATCCTGCCATGGTCAGAGCCTCTGTCTGCTCTTTGGACAGAAACTTTAAGAGCTACTGCTGGGATTTCTTGTTGTCAGCCACTTCCTCTGTCTGTTGATGATACATCCCAGGGAGGGATATCTTCTATTCCTTTCCATCACCCTCTGTCTCCTGCTGCCTGAGGCACTCTCTTAACAGGTAACCCTGGGGTGCCATCCTACTGATTTATCCACAAATGTTTGATCGCGGATTTTTGCTCTGAAAGTCACCAATCCTTACCCTCGCTCTTTAATTTCTTGAGTCTAAAGGTGCTGGACTTTTTCTGGAACAATTTTCCCTTGCCATCAGTGGCATCTATCTCCTCCTGTGATCAGTTTACAATTCCAGCTGGGTGTCTGATGGTAGGGCATGCATGTTGAGCATTAGGGTCAGCAGAATGTCACAGATCTGTCCCTAGTTTGTAGACTGTTTAAGATGTTCAGCCCTTCACTACAATAGAGAGGCTTCAGTACGGGAAAGTTGGCTGCACATGTCAAAGTAAAAGACTTGGCTCATAAATACCCTGAGTGTAAATGATGTGTTTGAAAATATGGTGGGTCCAGATCCACAGTGTTACACCGTGTCTGTTTACATCAATAAGTCGGTTTACATGGACAGACCAATTCCGATTAGATTCGTAAAAGACGTCTAATCGTAAAAGATGATGCTGCATGTAAACATCCCTTTCCGAATGGAAAGAACATTTCTGAATTAGATTTCATTCCTTTACAAGGAGGTAGTCTAAATCCTTTTGGAAGGCCTTTCAGATAGCCAGTCGCTGCATTTAAACGCTGTATCGGAAAGCTTTCTGTTTGAGTTGTATCTGCGCTTGTCCAGCGTCGTGACGAAATACTCCGCTAAGTTTTTTTCAGCGCCGCGACACATTTTAAATACGGGGACTTCAAAACAGTACTGGTCTGCATCGGAGAGTAATTTAGCAAACTTGAAATATTTTAACATTTTTGGACGGTTAGATGGGCGAAAAGTCACTTCCTCACCTAAGTAAAAAGTTTGTGACATGGTTCTCCTGTAGGGACAGCGTTTTTAGTTTAAGAAAAGATGATAAGTCACAATCACATGATACATATCGTGTTAACACTGTATCGTGGGGCCTCTGGCAATTCCGATCCTGATTAAAGGTGTTTGAAATTGTTACTAGTATAAAATGTTTGTATTTGTTTTTATTCTCGCTCGCAGGGAAATCCTCCAGTATATGTTACGTCTGCTCACAAAGAATCCACTCAGGTCCATCTGAGTTCTGTGAGGCGATGTTGCATCCATTCTACTGTAGTGCAGTGACCCTGCAATGCGATCCTCTGTGCCGGTCCCAGTGGACAGATAGTGTTGGCTTCTGTCACGTGCCAAAGGGACCAGCACAGCAGTTTATCATCTCGGCTTGTTATAAAAAACATGGGAATGAAGTGGTGATGACTCCGTCTTTATTGCTGAAGGTCACCGGCGCACACGTCTGTTCCCCGCACTGCACTGTCCTCACAGGTTGACCTGACGGAGCCACAATGACCCATAACTTTATAAATCACGCAATGTAAGTCATACCTTGTTGCTGGCTGACGGTGCTGCAGCAGAGCCATACTCTTTGTTCTGAAGCTTTTACTCAACATTTCTTCTGACGTTTTAGATTCAGAGTCAAGTAAACGCAGCATAAACCTCCTTCACTGCTGCTCGCTGTCTCACTAGGTTTATGTTGCAGCCACATTAGAATGTTAATCAAGGTTGCATTCCAGATGCTCTACCCTTTCATCTTCTGTTTCTTGAATGTTTTCCCACCATGGCTGAGCTCTACGGAGACCTGATGCGGAGTATCTATGCGTCACCTCTGTCTGCTGTTTGCCCTCCCCTGCACCGCGACTACATGCATCTCCTCAAAACTATTTCCTTCCCTTTTCCCCATGTCCATCAGTACAGATGGAGTGAGAGAGAAAGTATGCAAACATTTCACTTCGTCTTGATTTCCCTAAGGAAATGTAGTAGGTTTCTCACGGAGGCCATTTGCGTTCTTAAAGTAATAAAAACTTGTTTTAGCCTGGTTACTGTGTCATTCAAGCTCATCCAGTGGTAACCATGGTGGACTCAAAGGACCCGGTTTGATTCTTGAGGTTGCAGTTTTATTAAATGATTGAAACAAAACCTCAGCCTCTGCCTGGAATCAGTTAAAGTGAGCTGGATCTCAAGAGAATGGTTTCCATGTATTCATTTAAAGCATCTTAAAAGACTCCTATCCTGGATCATCAGGCTGTCGACGTTTTGACTGATCCATATATCCGCTGCCTGATCCCTGATGTTGATGCCTTTTGACAAATATGAATGACTCATTTTGTTATCTCCTGTTTCTAATTCATTTCAGATTTGTGAATTGTTATACTTTGATATGTTTGCATGACACCGGTGTCTGCTTCGACCTATCACAGCCAGGACGCTGCCGTAAAACAGATTTGAATCCCAATGAGTTCAATAAAAGATTTTAAAATAGAAATTTTTAATTGTTTGATTCAAACGTTTTCAACATATTTTGTTTTGTTGTGACAATGGATTAAGGGGAATTCTCAAGCTTTTACCACACATGTGTTAGAGATTAACACCGATACCAAAGATGACACACGAGGAGGTTTTGGAATCGAAGCTCAAAAACGAGAACTGAATCCAAAATGACAAGCCCTTGGTACCCATTTAAACAAATGGTTCTACTTATTTTTTCATAAATAGCATAATTCTTTATAACATGCAAATAAAGGCTACACATCTGCAAGAGTCCGTCTTTTTGAAGAGCCGGCATGCAACATTCAAAAGTGTGACTATTTGTAGTTTTTCGTTTTGCAAATCTGCTGGTCTCTCTCTCCTGCTTTCAGTTACTTTCAGTCTGTGCTGTTCACATGGTCTGAGACCAAGCGCCCTCAGGGTGAGTAGAACCAGCGAAAGCAGAGCAAATAGAAAATTGAATAGCATCACAGAGTGGTATTACTAGTGGTTAAAAGGCTCCAAAGGCTTCAGGGGAGGCGTCGGTTTCCTTTAGTATTGTCGCTGCTACACTAGTGGAACATGAGGCACAGCAACTGCATCGAACCAGAACCCAGAACCACCTTTGGTTTAAAAATAATTTGACATTTACTAATGTTTGTATTACTCAAATTGATTTACGATTCAATTCTGTGAATCTTTGCTAAAGATTTATCCATTAATATTTTCGGAGCACCTTCTAGAGTAAAATCCGTTATAAACGTCCTTGACTTCAGCGCGCTGAAAACGTCTCTGCAGAATAAGTAATGGATAAATGTCCCACCTACTCCAGATGGGACATTCATCTATTATTTTTTTAACGCATTTCTGGTTCATATATTAATAATATATATATTTAGGAGATACAGAATTTCCAAAAATGAAGTTATTTTTATTATCTTAACATTTGAGCTATTTTTTTTTTAGCATTTTGAAACCAAACATTGAACCATAATCGATTGCATTCAACGGATAACCAACCCCATGTATGAAAGCAAAAGCGGTGAAAGGTAGGATGAGTTGTGGATTGTGTGAAGGAACACAGTTTCTGTCCTGCTGTATTTCTGTGGACAGACGAGGGGGGTTTAGACGCGTGGAACGAGAACAGATAGGGTGAATGAAATAAGCTGACAGCCGTTGCACAGAGGATGATGAATGAGTTTTGGAAAGGTCTCTGCCTGCGCAGTTTTTCTGGACGTATTTCAGCTGGTAACGCCATATGACACTGCCAGCCCATTCATTACACAGCACAGCATGTTGGAGGAGCATTAAGACAGGTTTCATTAACCTGATGTCTGGAGAGGAACTCTGCTGGAGGGGAAAGGAAATTAAAGCGAAAGTTGGAGGCTTCATAGTAGATAGCAAAGTTTATTTCCTGTTAAAAAATGGTTTTAATTAATTCAGGCTTTAATTCATCTGTGTTGTTAGCAGCATCTGTCAGGATTAAAATTATTCTCCTTGGCTCTGCAGGTCAAGAATTTTGTAAAGTAAACATTCCAACTCTTCTACAGGGCATTCAGACTCTTTCACTTTTCCTACATTTTATTTCATTGGCTTCCTTCAGCCAAAGTCATAACACATTTTTTCAAGGATATTTCGGTGACATTGTGTCACCTCCAGGTGCCTCTCCGTTTTAAACTATTTGTAATACAAATGTTTCTTGTGTGTCCTTACAGAAACGCCACAATGCCGACGGTGTTGTGAACAGAAAGGAGTGTCAAGGTAATGAGACCCATGACTTCAGCATGTTTAAGAACAGGAGAGCTAGTAGGTTTTTGTTGTTTGTTGTTCTGAGAGATGACACATATATCTGTATTTATTAAGTGAATCTTACGTGCAGTTCATAAACGGGACCCAAAACACAAGAAGGCGGGGGTGTGGTAAAAATGATTTAACAATCAAAAGTGCAACAAAAATGAAATGTCAAAAATGAAAATTATCCAAAAAAGACTAGATATAGAGATAAACATATAGAATAATGGAGTCAAAGGAGACGAGGATCAATGTGAAATAGCTTAAAAATTCAAAATTCACAGGAGGAGAAGCACTAGGGGTCAGGACTCACTCACTCACTCACTCACTCACTCACTCACTCACTCACTCTCACACAAACACACACACACAATTGGAGAAGGAAAGGAAGTGGAATACAGAAACTAAAAGAGGGAGACAGGTGAAAAGTCAAAGAGCTAAACCCTCAAAACAAAGCCGGTGACAAACCACACAATAATGATCTTACTACAAATAAAAAATGGAACAAGAACAGAACCGTGACATTAACGCTTAAAAGCAAGTCATTTCTTGCATGTTAATGCTGCTTAAAACAGTTCTACAACTTTTCCATGTGTTCTCTAATAACTCTGTTACACTTTTTTTTGCCGCCGCCATTCCGTTCCCTCGTCGCTCACCACAGTATTGAGGAACGGTGCCTGGGAGATCGTGCACTGGGAGAAGGTACGTGCCCATAATGTCTCACCAATTTTCATTCTTTTTTATTTATAGGTGATACCAGCATCTATCATTCTCCTAACATTTATTGTGCTGTTGTTGTTTGGAAAACACACACACACACACACACACACACACACACACACACACACACACATCCGCCGACCCCTCCGGAAACCCAGCCTCTAATAAATCCAGCGTTTCCATGTGGACGGTCATTAGAAGGCAGGGCTGGAGGACAAAGACAAGCTTCCTCCCTTGCCTCACAATGAAACCGTTTCACTGCCGTGTCTGGAACAATTTGCTTAAAAGCGGAGGGTGGGGAAACCAAACACACACCAGTCCGTACAGAAACGACAAAGATGGGTTTGATAATGGGTGATACCGCCTCGCCCATTAGATGGAAAGTGGTGATGTTATATGTTCTGAATCTCTCTCTCCGCTCTCGAGGATATGAGGGAGATTAGGATTAAGATTTTTTCTGCTTATCTTATTTCTTCATGAGAATTCAATTAGTAGCAGGAGATGTAATGTAAATATGATTATTACATCAATTGAAATGTAGATTTTTCGCATAAATACAAAACAAACAAATCGACCACTCGATAAATTTGCAGAGAAAGTTATACAGTACAGTTGCAGCGGTTTCCAGTTTCACGATCCACAATTTGATCATAATATGTACAATTTTGCTTATTACTGATTGTACTAAAATGGAGGGATAATCTTAAATGCATATGTCATATCATCTTTTTTCTCTCCGACTTCCTGTTGGACTTTACTATCTGTGCCTCACACATGCGCCAGAGAGAAGCGAGACGGACATCACTGATCTCCATCCCCCCCAAAACAGAAAGTCGAACTGCTTTGGTCATCCCTCTGTTCAGATTAAGTTATGTGTGCTATTTATGACTTTAATCCCCAACAAAGAAAATTATGAACATTCAAAAAACAACCTTCAGACAACTGGAGGAACACAAACAATCGTCCATCAAGCCCTTTCCTTCCGCTTATCCCGGGTCGGGTCGCAGTGGCAGCAGGCTAGGAAAGGATTTCCAGACATCCCTCTCCGCAGCAACACTCTCCAGCTCATCCTTTTGGATTGTAAGGTGTTCCCAGGCCAGATGAGATATAGAGTCCCTAAATAGGTTGCGGACACAAGTGTCTGAAATGAGCTTCCTTCGTAGGCTGGCTGGATTCAGAATTAGAAATAGTTGCGGTGCCCAGACTTTTGGAGGGAGCTCGGAGTAGTGTCACTGTTCCTTTGAGTTGCAAGGAGCCGGTAGAGGGGGTCCGGGCATCTGATTGGGAAGCCTCCCTCTGAAAGTTTTTCAGGCAAGTCCAACTGGGAAACCCCGGGTAGACCCAGAACTCGCCGGTGGGACTAAATAACTAAAGCAATCGAAATTAGTTTATTCTCTACTGAAACAAAAACCATAGCGACACTGAAACCACAAAGAAAGACATAACTACAGATAAACTGAAACCGCAAAGAAAGAAAATACAGAAAAGAAAATACTAAAGATGAATAAAGTAAAGACATTGAAACTTGAGCGAAACTGAAACTATAGAGAAACTAAAGCTACAGAGAAACTTAAACCTTTAGAGAAAAAGAAACTGTAGAGACAAACTAGAGAGAAACTTAAACCATAGAGAAACAGAAACTATAATGACAAACTACAGAGAAGCTGGAGCTACAGAGAAACTTAAACCATAGAGCAAGGGAAACTACAGAAACTGAAGCTTAAGGAAAAGAGTATTTTTTTCCCAGTTTCTCTCCAGTACCTGAGGTAAACAGACTCGGGTGTTTCTCTCTAGGATCTTCACGATGACGTCAGACACTTAAGAACATTAAACTAGGAATGTTTACCTTCACCCCTCCCATTATACTGTTTTAATGTTCAAACTGAGTTTCACACATTCTTGATCTTTGCAATAATTTACACCCTAAAGGATGGAGTAGGAAAAGATAAATATCAGTTTTCCAGTTTATGTCATAAATTGGTCTGTAGGAATAATCTTCCTCATCCCCGCAGCAGAGCCCAGTTGTCTGTCTGTTGATCCACCTCCAAACTCCACCTCAAGCTCAGTCCTACTTCTACATGAAGGATGTGATTCCTCCTCCACCGCTGGAGCCAACCGGCTTCAGCTTATATAACGAGTTACTGTTATGTGATAGTTTTATCATTCTGTTTATATTATAACAGTGGAAAAGACATGAAGGAATATCTGGTGGTATGATGATCTGATCTCGGGAGAAAAGCTTCACAGATTTTTATACTGGGAAAATCTCACACCCTTGCAACTTTAATACAGAGTATGTGGTATTTTGCGGGATTTCTTCTTCAGGTTTAGGAGATGTACATGATCAGGGTCACTGCTACGAAGATATTATCTAACACAATACTGGGTGCATGTATTGCTTTCTTCATGAATAAAAAGGGTCATGGGAGATGACCTCTCTAAAAAAGGGGGCTTTGAATAATTGACAACTTTTACATCTTCCTCCTGCATATTGTAGAAGCAGCTTCACCCGCAAATTTCTGTTTGGCCTTCATGTTCCTTTAATGAGTAACTCTCTCAAGGTTGCTCGTGTCGTACAAATGGGATTTCACGTTTCTTTTTTCGGACAAGAATTATTTTACAAGGGCTTTTTGAAATGTTGTGTGACCCAGTTTCATTTTTTTCACACTCAAAACATAACGTTTGAATGTTAACGTTTTACCCTTGTTTTTTCCAAATACAGTCCGTCAATCTGTTTCTATGTACCGGCGCTACATTTATTTATTTATTTATAATTACAATGTAACACATTAACCTTAAAGTACTTAGTAACGACCTGTGACCTCTGGTCAGGTGTAATAACGGAGCTCTGCATGAATCTGACAGTCCAATAAACAATGAATAACGGTTATAAACACTAGCGATAATCGTTTTGGCCATAATCCTGCAGCCCTAATCAATCATCAAAAAATATAAAGTTCAGCTGCAGTGCGTCATTTCATTCTTTAACTGCCTTTATGACTGAAGATGTTGCTGAAAACATTTGAATACAGGTTGTACAGTTCACCAGTGAAGGAAAGAAGACTTCAACTGTTTTTTACTATACATCTGTGATGCCTGCTTTAATGTACTTACCTTCTTCTCAGCTGTGTATTTTCTACTCTGGATGTCCCGTCTATGCTGTTCTGAGGCCGTCTGCGGCAGTAATGGGTTTATTTTCACAGGTTGAGGTTGGAGATATTTTTAGAGTAAATGGCAGTGATTTCGTTCCTGCGGATGCTGTCATTTTATCGTCAAGGTAGAGGAACCCAACCTGCTGCCAAACAGTGGGATTATCTCCCACTTGTCCTTCTTTTAGCTCTCTCCCAACCCTCCTTAAAGAAATGATGGTGACAGAACACGCGGAGCCAAAATTTCCAAAGCAATGTTTTTGATTTTTGTCACTAATTTAGTAATAATAAGAATCCAGTAAAGGGATGCGATGCTTATGCATCACGACAGCCATAATTTCTTTAGGAGATGCCGTGGTAATGTGATTTTTGGATTAGAAAGAATAACTCATGTCGACATAAATCTACGTACCTCCTCCACCTTTTCACAAAACAATTTGGACCCGCTATGGATGGGGCATAAATCCCTCTAAAACAATCCAAAAATATATTCCATTCTACATTTTCAACCAAAATCTTCTTCTGATTGTACTATTTTTTTAAAATGTCGTCCCTCTGAGTTTTTTTTTTACCCTATCACGTTTTCCTAAATGGTTTTGTGAAGAGGAGAAGAGATGAGCGACCACACAAGGACTGATCATTGTGCTCTATTCATTTTCCTGTTACTGAATCATTTTTCTCTCTCCCTCCTTATGTGTTTGACTCTTTGTTTTTATTTCCATCCTCTCCTCTTCTGACCCCTCCCTTGTGCCACGCTTTCTCTCTCTCGCCCCCTGCTGGTGCGTGGTTGGTTAAATCAGGTGGCTGTTGGGGAAGTAGTCAGATCTGCAAATGGGGATCACCTCCCGGCTGACCTCGTCATACTGTCCTCCAGGTCAGGAAACCAGCATCAGCAACAACAAAACGGCGGTGGGAGAGATAGGGGCTCTGTGTTTTGACAATAAAAATAAATAATTCCACACGTGAGAAAAGAAGGGGCCTCTGACAGTGACAACAACATCCCCCTCCTCTATATTGTGGTTTGACGGCCACTATATAGTCGTTTTGATTTTACTCTGCTGTTTTGTTTTGTATTGTAAATACTGGCTCTCCAGAGCAGATACTGATTTTTTTAAAGATGCTTTTTTTCGTGGAGGGTGAACATATGGTCCATATCGTTGCCCTTGCATGGCTTGTAATACAACACTTTGCATGCACTCACATTCCAAGATGTAAAAAAGCATCTTGGAGTTGTATAGTTTCCAAAACACGCTCCTGCCGTGTGACGTTAAGCTCAACTATGCACAACATGCTCTTTTATGAATGGCCTTCATAGCAGACTTCTGCTCATGCCCATGACACAAAGCCCTCATCCGATTCCCAATAGCAGCAGTGTTTGGACCAGCTTTTGGTCTCCACTAAAAGATGGACTAACTGAGGACCTGGCTAACCTTAAGCACCAGCATGCTCAAACTCTCTGTGTCCGTGCCCAGAATCTGTCAGAGCCTCGTTTGTCTGCTGTGTTGTTCTTGCTCGGCATGCCTGCTTCTCCGTGTCATCCTGCTCTGCTGTTTCCTGTCCGAGCCTGTTTGCTTTAGACGATTACATTCTGGGTTAGCAGCAAACAAAGATGTTACGTCTAAGGATAATTACTCTGCATTAAATGGGTAATTCCTCCTGAACCCTGAAAGGCTTTTATGCTGCGCTCACAACCAACAGAACATAAATCTTCACGTTGCTGTTCTCGCCCGAATGTCGCCTCGCACGCGTAATGTGAACCTGCGACTAAACCGGCGCTCGTCTCTTGTTGGAACAACAAACATTTATATCCGCAATTTCAATCTTTTAATCAACACGGCCTAAATTTACACAGCTGCTGCATGGTCTTTGTTGTTAAGTCACTGAGTTCACAATATTACCAAAGGTTGACTCGGGCACCTTCGCAAACTTCCCCAACTTCCCGTCAACACCCTACTGAGAAACGGACGTGTCGCGTTTCGAGATTCCCAACGCTGAGGGACTTTTTCGCCACTGCGTTAAGTCAATTCCTCACTGGAGTTGAAAAAATAAACAGTATGATGCGAGTAGAGCTAGACACCCCCAATGTCTTTGCATTGACTTTGTCATTGCACCATGCATGGTAGTGATCTACTCTCGCCCTATGCTGCGTTCACAGAGATCGCAACGTTTTACGTCACTCTACTCGCTGTCTGTATAGACTCTCATTCATCCAGGTCATGGTAATCTATGTGGGTTGAATCCAAAGCAACTGGACTGGAGAAGTGAATTGAAGACGTGGTGAAACATCTTAAGGCCAAAAGAGAAGTTCTGTTGTAATGGATTCTACCCACATGGATCCCTCTGCTCAATCTATTTGTGCTAATGTCACCAGGAACCTCGTGAATCTCCAGGAACATTACACTGTTTCTCTCCACTATTTAACTCTGTTAACAACCGTGACTGAAGTAAGCATAGCCTGCTTTGTATTTTCTCGTGAAGTCACAGATATGGCTGAAAACTCAACGTTGACGAGTTTCACCGTCATCGTTACGCGAATCTTTGACAATTTTCAACTATCAAACGATAACACACGTGATGTGTAATGGCGCCATTTGTGTTGCCTGTTGTCAAGTCACATCTATTTGCAGCTTTGCATCAAGTTTTTACGTATTTGATCCGTTCTAAACGTTTGCGTTCAGTTCGGCGTGAACACAGGATTTGACCTGCATCTTTGTTTGCGATGATCTACTCTTGTCACTTACCCTCGTATTGTTGTATCGTATAACATTATCTTTTTAGAAATATTTAAGATTTAACATTACAATAAATGGATAAAAGCAGCCATTTTGTTATTTGCATGCAGTATTATAACCGTAAAGAAGTAAGGGTAGAACAGTGGACTATCTCTTGTTTGATTTATGATTACTCCAGTTATCTATATCCTCTCCCTCTGAACCAGTGAACCTCAGGGTATGTGCTACATCGAAACCTCTAACTTGGACGGAGAAACAAACCTCAAAATCAGACAGGTGAGGTTTTTTTTCTTTTTGCACTATCTTTGTGCAAAGTTCCGTCATCTTCAAGTTTTCAACACTAGAACATGAAAAATTAGAACATCACAGCTATGTCGTTGCTTTTACGAAACCAACAGGGCCTCCAAGTGACTGCAGACATAAAGGAAATCGACAGCCTGATGCGTCTCTCAGGGAAGATGGAGTGCGAGAGCCCAAACCGTCACCTGTATGAGTTTGTTGGGAACATCCGCCTGGATAGACAAAGGTGGGCTCCTCTTACTAACTCAATAAATGACTAGCTCTGCAAAGAACCGGAACCAGAGCATTGGTTTCGACTCGCGTGATAATGTCAGTATTTGCATGTCATCAATAAAGAATCAGGATTGTGTCTAATTAGTGACTGTATGCGAGGTCAGTGACTGTATGTGAGGTCAGTGACTGTATTTGAGGTCAGTGACAGTATGTGTGGTCAGTGACTGTATGCGAGGTCAGTGACTGTATGTGAGGTCAGTGACAGTATGTGAGGTCAGTGACTGTATTTGAGGTCAGTGACAGTATGTGAGGTCAGTGACTGTATGTGAGGTCAGTGACTGTATGTGAGGTCAGTGACTGTATGTGAGGTCAGTGACTGTATGTGAGGTCAGTCATGTCTACTAAGGAATAATTGATCATGTTGATAATCATGTGATTCTGTAGAGAAGGTACGAATAGACTGGTGGCTGTGTTTCTCTTCTGCAGTACCATTCCACTGGGTCCAGATCAGATCCTCCTCAGAGGAGCCCAGCTGAGGAACACTCAGTGGGTGCACGGGGTGGTGGTCTACACAGGACATGACACAAAGCTCATGCAGGTAAAACAACATTTTACGATATTTAAAGTTAAAATTAAATAAATTTACATTCCGGTTTTCATAGATTATTTAAAAACATATTTTAAGACCTTTGCTTTCTTTTTGGGCTTTTTTTTATGCAAATAAATACATGTCTCACCAAGTTATTGATATGTATGTATACATTTTCATCTCTAAATGTTGCGTGGGTATAATAATTCTGAACATGTTATTCGCCAATAAGCCATAACATGAAAACTGCCCGTCTAATACTCTGAGTCTCCTTTTTGCCCCAAAATTAGCTCTGTCGTGTCACTGTGTGCTGAACCCTTTCAGTCAGACCCAGCATTAACTTTTTTAGTAATTTGTACTACAATACATGTAGAATCAGACAACATGGATTAACCTTCAGTCCCCACGTGCATCAATCGCTCTGGGCGTGGCCCAAATAAGAGTTTTTTTACATAAATTGTTTTGCTCAGATGTGTCTTTTCGTGACAGCGTGATCAGCAAAAAACAATATGGCCACTTTCATAAATGGCCCTAAAGTAGAGGTGCATCAAATTCTTGCTGATGAAAGTGCAGTGTGAATAGTTAGATCAGAGTTCATGTGGCTTTTCTCCCACCGACAGCTTTCACATCAACAGTGAGGATTGCAGCAGTGAGAACTAGGAGACGTGGTTGCAAGAGTCATAAATGATTGCGAAAATGCTTCAATGGAATCCTGGTTTTCTCTTCTTGCCCTCAGTTAAAAGAGACGACTAACCAACACCACCACACAATTGAATTCAAAAAAAATCAAATGAATGCCTGCTTCACTATTTTAATCAACTGACGTACCATACATTACATATTCTTCTGTACAACAGGATCCTTGTAAAGATGGGGTCGTGGTATGGATCTGTGCACATGACAACAGCTTTAGGTCACTATGGCTGACCACTGCAGATCAGGAACACCCAACATGACATGTACTTGGTTGTTATGCTCTGACCTAGTCGTCTAGCCATCGTCCTCATCATTCTCACATCATCTTTAGAACAACATGTTCACATCCTGTCTTGATATAAATCCCACCCATTGCCAGTTGCCATGGTGACCGGATCATCGTCGTTATGTGACTTCACCTGTCAGTGGTTATAATGTTATGGCTGATCAATGTAAAAAAAAACGTTCTGTTTTCAGAGCACAGACAGTGTATGTTCCCATTGTCCGTAGGTCTTAATTTCCTTTCTTGTCACGTGTTCCCAGAATTCCACTCGTCCTCCTCTGAAGCTCTCCAACGTGGAACGCATCACCAACTTTCAGATTCTGGTTCTGTTCGGCTGCCTGCTAGCCATCTCTCTGATCTGCTCCATAGGTCAAACCATCTGGAAGTACCAGTTCGGCAACGACGCCTGGTACATGGATCTGAACTGTAAGAGCCCCAGCGGCCCTCGCTGCCCCTCTCACTCCACATATCCTGTCTCCATATCGGCTTATTTCTGTCTCACCTTTGAGTTCCTAAATGCTGGAATGTGTCGTGTCGTTTTTATGTTCGGCTCAGTTAAACTATGTTTCGCATTCAAAGTGAAATATGTGCTGATGTGGGAATAAGTCGATTCCCTGTTAACTGAGAAAACCCTGCTGCATAAATGTGTTTGTGACAAAGAAATGGTTGAATATCACTGCGCTGCTGTACATTATTTTGGTTCCTTTTCTAATCTTCTGTTTGATTTTGTTGTTTTTCTTTGTTGTCATTTTTTTTAACAGCTCCAGGTAACAACCATTTTAAAGCCTTGGCCATCCGTGAATGACTCTCCCTTACTAACCCCTTACTGAAGCTCTGCCTTTGCTAAGCAAATGAAGCCCCCTACCCTCGCCCCCTATATGGTTGCCCTACTTTGTATGGGCCCATGCCATGGACGAGCACATACCAGGGATCCAACAATAGGTTTTTCCCCTCCAGCTCTCTTCTACCTTCTAGTTCTTCTCAGTGCCTGATGCAAACTGTGTCTCACCTTTCCTCCATTTTTCCGTGCCACGTTAAACACTTTGCAGCCTCCGAAGCTTCAGACCCTCATCCTTTATATTTATACATAAATTGTTTGCCTCACAGAAAGAAATAAGAGCAGCCTTTTTCTCTGACCTCCAGGGAGACGATGTCGTTCCCGGGGGAAGTGTTTCATAGCAGGAGCCTTAGACGTGTTTATTGCTCCAGCACAACATGCAGTGCCACCCAGGGGGAGTAACAGCTGACATTTTGCAAATGCTTCTACCGCCTCCTCTTTCCTCAAAGAGCAGATGGCGAGTAGAGGTGTATATATCCAGTGACTGTTTATAGTTTTTATCACAGAAAACGACACAGTATAGAAAAGAAATATGGCTCTTCTGTTGCGATGAAGCTCTGAAGCTCATCTGCAAAGTGATTATCGTGACGCTCTAGTCATGACTCTGTACCCCGAGAGGCCTGTAGGAGAGGTTGTGCCCTGGTCGATTCCAGCTTGCGTTATGACTTACATCTTCCCCTCTTCATGAGATGTTTTTATTGGCTTTTATTGGTTTTCTCAGTGCTCTAAAACCCCCATCTAAACGACTACATCACACTTATGAGGGGATTGTAAGTCATAAAGCAGGCGCCCATCTTAAGACTGATCGTCTTCCATAAGGAGTTGTTGAGGCTCTGTCCAAGGCATATTGTCCAACCTGTGACAAAAGAGAGAGGTGGGGAGTGTGTCACCCTTATAAAGCGGAAATTTTTTGCAACGCACAATACATTCAAAAGTGGCATAGAGCCCATCGCATTTTCATATTCTTCAGAAGCCTCTTAGCTTTATGACCACTGAGCAATTCATTTGACTTTGACCTGCTATAACCTGCTGACATAGATCCTCCTGACCATGAAGTCGCCACCTTAAAGACACCTTAATGCAGATTTAGAGCATAAATGAATGAAAACGTACTTGATTATTACCTTTTGTGTTCTATTTTTATGTATATCTCAGATTAAACTATGTTGGAACTTCAAATTAGATTCAATAAGTTCAATAAGTAAAATTTCCATGTAAAACTTGTATTTTGTGTTTCCTCAGGTTGTTTTATGTTAAACTTATCTTAAAGATCCGACATAGTTTGGCCTGAGATGCACACAGAAAGAGAATAAATTGGGGTTCTTGTACTTTTTTGCATTACTTTCAGATGTAAATGTATCAGTATTTGATCGGATTAAATCCGACTACATCTGTTAACAAACTAAGTCTTGACTGACTCCGTTTCAGCTAGTGCGAAAATTTTCCTGAAGTAAAGAAACACAACATTTCACTGTCCAACATGGTTAAAACGACTTACATTCACATTGCTCACAACTCACAGTGACTTATCTTCATAGACACTAGTTGTATTTTTAGTCGGACTTATGCATGCCCTGCTTTTCTGTGTTTTTTTTTTTTTTTTAAATTAGTGCAATGACATGATGCGGTGATGAAACGATCTCTCTGGCCTGATTCACCTCCTCTTTTTCACTCCTTGTTGGTGGAGAATATGCTCTGGACTGAATTCTCCCTCCTCTGTCTTGAGAGCATCCAAATTGTTTGTCTTCCTTCCCACTTCTGAAAATCTATTCCCTCATCTCTGTGTCGTTGTAGCAGTAGCTTCCATCCTTTTCTGTTTGTGCCATCCAGTCTTTCTGTTCTGTCGTGGAGAAGGGCTGCCCCTCTCAACCGCAATACTAAGATCAAGGCTTGGGTTTAGGATTATAGCTGTTGCACCTCTTGCAAGCTGAGGAAAGGTAAACCACATCCCTCCTGTTTTCATGTTTGGTGTGGGGTTACTCATTTTCTGAGCGTTTTTATGGGGGCGGGACCAGCATCATTTTGCATAGTGCTTTTTGTCAAATTCATTGCCTGGATCATGCTGGATGCCAATGCTGCTGCTCTGACACTAATGAGATCCTAATAGTTTGAATCTCAGGGACATTAAATTGGAAAGTTAATCGGTTGAGTCATCGGAGTATGAGGTTGGGTTGGAAGGAATGGTTATTTCCAGCTAATGCACGCCGTCAGCCCAAAACAGTTTCTGCATTGGGATAATGTTGATCATTGGCTGGAAGTAGCTTTGGGCATTTTCATTTAACTAACTCACTAACATTGATGAGCCAGAACTGATCTGTCTCCTGTATATCACTTCCAAAACCCGTCCCCTGATAGATGGTGGGGCGGCTAACTTTGGCCTCAACTTCCTCACCTTCATCATCCTGTTCAACAACCTGATCCCCATCAGTCTCCTGGTCACCCTGGAGGTTATCAAGTTCATCCAAGCCTTTTTCATCAACTGGGTGAGTTTAAAACTATTGTCCTCACCAAGAAAAAAGCTATAGAAAATGATTTAGTTGGATATTTTATTTCCTTGTTCTGTCCTAGACAATCTAATTTAACCATAAAATGGCAAATTATTTGGCCAAGAATGTTTCTAAACTCTGAAACATGATTCAATTTTGTATTTCATGAGGAAACATCACTTTTAACTCAATACGAAACCTTTTTGGTAAAGAATGTTTTTATGAAACTATTGGATTTTTAATAGACTTTTTTTGGTTGTGTTAAGTGACGTCATTCTCATTAATAAGCCTGCAAATGTTTTAATATGTGGAAAATTCCTGATCAAAGAGGACTTTCTCAATAGCCATGGTTAATGCCTCCTCCTTGGTGGCATCTAACAGTGGTGTCAGTGGAACAGTGGCTCCATCCTTGGTCCCTTACTCTTTTCTGTTATAATGTGACTTCCACCGGGTCACATTATAAACAGATTCAGTCAAATTCTTCAATAAGAAATAGAGACTCAAAATAAGATCAACCACAGAATTTAGGTTTCATTAAGGTGCAGTATTAATTTTATCTGCAAGCATGTCAGCTCTTGTGTGTCACTTTTAGAAATGAAATAGCTTTTCAATATTCAGGTATTACGTTGCATTGCACAAGCAGGCGTACCTGCAGCAGAGAACCTGCAACACATCATTGCATGGCGGTTAAGAATGTCAGGGAAGGAATGTTTGCAATCCAGCTTAAAACTGCATCAACAGAACAAGATGTTTTCGTGTCAACAGTGAATCAAATGACACCCTGCAAATAAAGGGAATAGAAGTGTAAACAGAGAGTTGTTGCTTGATTATGCCACTCACTTTAGTTCTGTTAAGTGTTTTTAGCTCGTATCCTGTTTAAAACGTGGACGTAAACTCACAGTGAGATCTGAACAATATTCTGCTGCATGTATGTGGTACAGGGACATGCTGGAAACAAAGTAGCACTTAAAGATAATGGCATGATTTACAGGAATATATATAAACTTACCTGTAAACAGCAATTATTGAGTTATTTAAAAAAACTATTTGGCAACAGCCGGCTCAGAGTTTTTGTACAAGCTCCTTCTTACACAAGGATCATGCAACAGCGCCTCAATGAAGACCCTGCTGTTAGACGATCAGAACTGTTCTGTGCGAGTGTGTTGTTATAAATATTGAGCCAAGTATATGCAATAATAGAGATGTAAGATATTACATATGGTCCCCGCAGTCTGGTGTGACCAAAAATGTCAAATGAACAATCATTTACCTTCTCTGTTACGGGGCAGCTGATCTTGTCCGCTGCTCGGATGGTAAGTAGCTCCAGAACAACGCAGTCTCCTCAAGACCTTATGAAGGTGGTGGTTGTGTTGTTACAACCACCGCTGTGACCTCAGAGACGGAACAACTCAGAACCCCACTGATGATCCTCCACTCATAGGTACTATGCTGATCACGCTCTCTGTGTCGTGGCGGACATCAGGCATCTGCTACAATTGTAGACTCCTTGCTGCTGCGATCGTATTTCCAGCGCTATCAAAGATAATACTTGGTACTAGTTGTGCGTTGTCGTCACTTCAGTATGTGCACGCAACTTTGGTTTTATCAAGACTGGAAGCTCTTTAAAGTGAACTATGCCATGTAACACGCTCCGCAGTCACCTCTACTGGAATTATGGCAAGAAAACTGGGTCAAACTTAGTTATTTGGTTAATTTACCTTAAACTAGATTTAACACGTTACGGTTTCCAGATTAATTGGGACCGTTGACACATAAATATTAACAGTATTTGTAAATATGCACACGTTTTTTTTTTTACCAGTATTGTTCTGAATTCGAGGTAAATGTATAAAATCGATTGTTCTATTATTTATTTCCGGTGGTACTGTATCCTTTCATTCTAAAATCAAGTGAGAAAATGCAAAAAAGAATTCAGTACATTGTTTTTGAATCTGCTTCCAGTTACATTCTGTAAACATACAGTAAAAAGTTTTTCAGTGCATCAACAACCTTTCAAAATAGAGCAGGGAGGGGGCAAGAAGCTCTAAGACCCCCACTACCTACCTGACATGAAATATGTAACAGGTCAGGAGCCTGCTGGTTCTCACACAGAGCTAAATCCAGAACAAACATATTGAGTGTTAGATTGCCTGGTGGAGACAACGCCTCTTTAATTGAATGTTTCTTTATGTCTGTTTGACGTGTAAATAAGCCTCTGTTTGCTGACAGGTTTGTCATAATGAGGTGATGGTAGGTCAGTGTTTTGTTCACAGCTTGTTGCGTCCTTAGGCCTCAAAGAATTATTATTATTGCAGGTTTATATCTTTGGACCATCAGTACGATACTTTTATAACATGGTTACCATCAGGGACTGAATATGTTCTGAAGGACAACTTGTAAATCTGTACAGGCCCGCTGTAAACCCCAAACTCCTCTTAAACATGACTTGCATAAAACATTAGATGAGCAGCATTCTACTTTCATATCTGTAGGAAAGTAGGTCAACCTCACTAAACATGTCTGCCGAAGAATAGTTCAGTTTCTTCTGCCCGCAGTTATTCTGAGTCCATTTCTTCATTAAAATTTAAAAGGGCATATTTTGCCTCTGCTCTCACAGCCCTAGATGGGTCTGTGCTTTTTGGGCAGGTAGGTAGAAATATAAGTGGAAGTAGGTAGGTAGGTGTAGGTAGGCAATAAGCAAGTAGATAGAAAATAGGTAAGTAGAGTGAAAGATAGAGAAGAACAGTAAGTGCGACAGCAAAGGACACTATAAAACATCGTTGCAGAATCCTGTCCATGACTGTGATGATAAATAATGATGACAGGATGGAGCTGCCGTTGTTTTTTTGATAGTATGTTTTTGTGTTTCCAGTGAAGTTCCCTTAACCTTCTTAATGATTGTTTTGTAGGACACCGATATGCTCTACGAGCCCACAAACACTCCTGCCATGGCTCGCACCTCCAATCTGAATGAAGAATTAGGCCAGGTAAAAAATTCAGGTCATACCTGACATGACGCTAACACTTTCTCGTATTAGCTCCCAATTACAACAAAATGTAAAACCATGTCCTCTTCGATCCAAACAGGTGAAGTACATTTTCTCAGACAAGACGGGGACCCTGACCTGCAACGTGATGCAGTTCAAGAAGTGCACCGTAGCTGGTGTCGCATACGGGTATGTTTCCTTTTATCTCTCATTCAATCTCATTTGCATCCTCCTCTGCTGCATTCATCGTTAGAGGCCGAATATGGATCACAGCACATCTGGTGTTTCTCTCCGCTCCCTCACCTCTTCTCATTAGCGGCTTTATCAGAGCCTCGCTATACTATAAATAAAAGGCCACCAGTCATTTGTGAGCTTTACACCCCTTAGTTGTCATGTTGAAGGTGTTTGGAAACGCTGGCTCTTTATTTTTATAGTTTTCTCTGCAAGGTCATGAGTTAGAAGCAACGATATGCAATATTTACAGTATTCTCTTAGAAACAGAGGGTTTTAGCCAGAATTCTCAGTCCACATCTGTTTTCCCCTCAGCTCCTCTGACATAAAAGCATATTACACTTTAACATTTCTTTAAAAAACATCCCTTAATGATCACCTCCCGTGATTTCATTTTAAAGGATAGGTAATTAGCCTCAGTGTATTCAGAATAAGTGTTGGAGCCGAGTGTCTATACAAAAACAGAAGTGAGTGCATGCGTGACAGCGCGCCATGAGTTCCATCAGGATACCATTAATTGAATGACTGATGAAGTTCACGCTGAAGGACAAACCTTTTATCTGGTGTTCTGATTACGCTATGATTTCTATTCCACTGAGGATTCCGACGTCTTCTCGTTATCGCGTTGAATAATGATAATGCACATGTTGATGAAGTGAAACCTCCAAGCTCATTGCTGATGGTTGTGTAATTATCCCCCCATCATGGAAATGACGTGAGGGGCGGGGTTTAATTGTCTCTCCATTCATAATTATTCTCTACCCGGACCGTATCACTCAAAACTATGCACACGGACTTCACCAAACTGGACGCATATATTAACAAAGTTTTAGACTCAAATCGTAAATGAAAAAGTTATAGTTGTATGGGAACGCATTCAAGATATCAGGAAAATAGAGCCTTGTCTTTCAATCCGAGGACTGAAGGGATATTCCATCTCTTTTTTAACCAGTCACTTAATTGGCTCAAGCTTGCCGGTCCCCAGAGACGCTTCCCTGCAACGATTGAAGTCAGGCGGCCGCGTGTCTCACTGCTCCATCTCAAGTGGAGATGCTTCCCTTTGATTTTCTGAAACAAGGACTTCTCTTAATGCCTCTGATAAATATAGATGGGTGTTTCATCTGAGGGAAGAGAAAGGCAGGTTCTGTTTGGATGACGCTGATCAGAGTCTTAGTTCCGATCATAAGAGGTGGATTCAGAAACCTTTCATAATACAAGTCATTGTTTTGTATGTATCGTCCACCAGGCCAGTGCTGCTAGTGTCCTTTCACTCCTGGTGTCTCTCGCCGTGTGTTTGGCGGCCCCTGTTTGTACCCATCGTCCTTCTGGTACCATTCAGTTTCTCCTGGAAGTCCAGTTCTCATAGTTTTCAGGTTGGAATGCATCAGAGATGGAGACTGCCAGTGGTGTCATGTGGTAGGAAGCAAGGAGGGAAAGTAGCTCCATACAAAACCAACACAAACGGCTCTTTCATGTAAAGACAACTGAAGAAAGTGGGACAAATGTGAAAAAAAAACAGACAAAGAAAGTTATTAGAGAGACATGGAGGAAAATGGCAGGCAAGATCAAAGGAATGGTCGACCGCTCGAGACGTGAAGTGTGAAGAGTCAGAAACGCCAGACCTACAGCCAGTGAACGTGGAGGAAAGACTGCATAGAAGTTGTCTGCAAAGTGGGTCGACATGGAATGGAGATCGAGACTGGACAATATACGGATCCATGGCATCCCGGAGCGCTCTGACAAAGAGGACTTTTCATGGGATTTGTGACCGACTTAATTAAATTATAGGTGGCACGGATATACGCATTTATAGGGCACACCGCTCGCGTTTCGCCAATGAATACATAAGAGATGTGTCAACAATTTCAAAATGCATGTATCCTCCGCCTGGAAAAAAGGTCATCAGATGGAGACCCGACCTTTACGGAATGTTTTGACAGGGATTTACCCGAAACTCTCCAGTTTTGGGGCTGATGGTGATTGAGCAGTGATAAAAGAATAGTTGTAAGGCAGACATAATGTCATAAATATATCACGCATACTAAAATGCACATTCTTAAAGACTCTTTAGACATTTATTTATCAACATCAGTTCTGAGTCTACACCAGTAAGACGTCCTTCATTTTTGTCCAAAAGAGAACCTGCAGATAAACACTTATGGGAAGGCCGGTGAGTAGCAGCCTTTGTGTGGCCTGACATGACGTTTGGTCTCTGGAACACACACAAAGCTCCCCGGACGCTGCTGCTGCTGCCTGCGTGTGTTCCTGGCCACAAATTAAGAGCTGCTGTAATTAATAAAGCCAACCCTGTGGGTGTAGACAGTAACTAATTCCACCGCATTGGAGTCCAAATCTCAGACACTGTTAAGGTTAGGTTACTTCCAGAGTCCTCCAGAGGGAAAACAAAAAACCTTTAAAGATGGACAGCAGAAAAATAGATTTCATTTTATTCACGACACAGACAGATTGGTTTGCTGCTGAGGATGGCGAGGACATTGCTGCTTGACTGAAGGTACCGGCGAGTTCAAGCTCAGGGTTTGAGTCACAACTCTCCTTCTTAATATTAAGAAAAGCAGTGGTGCCTCATTTTCCAGCAGCTCTTCATATTAAGATTCAAACAATGCTGCAGCCATTGCAGGCCATTAAAATATATACAGAATACCTGAAAAACACACGGCAGATGTAGTTCCTGTCGCTGCCTGATGAGGAATGAGAGAAGTCTTCTTACTGGGATGAAATTAATCCCACACGTTCATTTATTCACCAAAGTTATTTAATCCCCCTGACAGAAAATGAGGGTCGTTGGTATGTCATGACCCCTACTGCTTCTTCATAGATGTGTCATGAAGCTTAATGGAGTGGCCATTAGGCTCTCGCCGACAAGCTCCCCTCCCAGGTCTGGATCCAGATGGGTGCCCTGGTCTCCTTATTCTGGATGAGGTGTCACAACTTCCTTGGTGCCTGTGGATTAGGGGCCTCAAATTGCTCTAGATCTCATCCTTCCTCTGAGACCCTGTTGTCTTTGGAGACTCAACTAGGGGCTAACGCCCTCAACAACTCAGTTCTTGGGACAACAGAGGCACACAAAACCCCCCAACATCCTTTTTACATCCTTTTGTGGGGGAAGCAGAAAGCGCAAAGGCACAGTGGCTCCGATGTGACAGTACCGGGTATAAATGATTCTTTTGGCCTAACCACCAACATCTTAGCTCAAGTTCTTCCTGGCATCCGACCTATCATACTCTAAACACAATAAAAAAGCCCATCTTCAATCCCATCCTTTACAATCTGACAAAGGCAACAGTAGATTTTGTCATCCAGATCATTTCTTTTCCAACAGTCACGTCCCTGAGGCTGAGGAGGGTAGTTTTGCAGAGGATGACTGGTAAGATGACTGGTGTGAAATGCTCGCTCTTGGCTTCTGTGATGCATTAGTGCTGCCTTGCCTTGTGGAAATTGTGACTTTGATCCCCTCAATGTTATTCTTTTGTTTGGTACTTATATATAACTGTCTCAAACCTAAACAACTGTTCCTGTATATGCTAGCAGTAGAGTATGAGACTATTATGGTTGTGTGCTCTAGCTTCCCCTTATCAAACTAACTTTAGCCTGAGATCCATCTGTTAGTGTTCAGATCTGCAGTAACAGCATGGTTGTGTCTCGTTATTTTTGCATGAGGGGGTTGGAGCCGGTTTGTTCATACCTGTGTTGAATCCTGCCGCTTCAAAGGAAGTCCCCGGTTTCCATGAAAGCATGTCTCTTTTGGCTGTTTATGTTTTATTTGCAACAACTTAGAATCCTTAAAGAACAGGTTTAAAACATCTTAAATTGCATTTGTGATAATCACAGTCTAAAAATGTATTTTTAGTGAGTATGAATGACCAGGTCTAGATTAGTTTACATGTTTTTTTTTCACGGCCTTTCAACCTGTATCCCATAACGATGAATATGTCTGCAACACCTTATTTGTTTCCATGTGAAATAGGAAATGTATTTTTTGCTTTAAAGGGTGGTGGTGTCGCCGTGGTCTGCACTTAAGAATGTATTTGAAAGGAGTGGGGCAGGGAAAACGACATGTTCAAATCTAAATATCACTGCTTGCTCCTACGATTCATATGTGGTTCGATGAGAACTTGATCGCACAATATTCAAACGTGGGACAAAGATTGCAAAACACAGGATTCCCTCATTAAATCTTAAAACAACAATGCTATGCTAGCTCTTATAATTGTACTATTCCCGTCACGTTTCTCACTACTACCAGCAGTTCTAGTTTGGCTCAGGCCAAACTAAGAGCTAGTTTGTCTCTGTTGTTCAGAAATGGTATTTTTGATTTAGATTTTAAAGGTATCTTAGAGTCTTAATAGTCTTAGAATGAGGACATAAATAGGCCAGTGATATAGAGACAAGAACGCAAACCTCCCTACCTAACCTACCTTTGAACCTACTTCCTTTCTTCCTCTCTTTAACAGACTTTTTTCATGATTTCCTGTTCCTCTCTCGTATGAGGGGGGACAAAGCACAACAATGGTTGGGTTTCTAAGCGAACATCAAAGGGGACAAGGCATCAATAATGGAAACAGTTTATAAAGAGCGTCTCACCCCATTGTGACACAAACGTCTTATTTTTATTTAATTTTATTTAAAATGTTGCGAAACATGTAATGTCATCAAAATGTAATGATCTGAATGATGTGGTAAAATTTCATGAAATTCCGCCCCATTAGTTTCCCCCGTAATCTTACTGACAAATAAACGGACCGTCAAAAAAAACAGACAAAATAACAGGAGGGAAAACATGATTAAAGAAAGATCCAGAACCAAACCGTGTTTTTTTTTTGTTTTGTTTTTGGAAGGAGTTTAATTTAAATCACAGTTATAAGTTATAAATGTATGATTTCCTCCTCCTAACAGTCAGGATGAGGGCAGCTTTGTGTATCCAGCTTTAATCAGCCAGTCCCCGGCTATTGACTGTGGGCAGCAAGCACCCATCCATGTTACCATAGTGACAGGACCTCTGGGTGCTGGCAGATAATCAATAGCTGCCCATCCTTCACCACCCAGCCTCGAGCCTCAGAAATATCATCAGCTCAATCGACTCCCGCCCCAGTAGAGAGGAACCATTACTCCCATGTCCAGAGGTTAGGAGTAATAATGACTCCAAAGATTTTCTGACAGAGATGCTGAAGTGTTTTCAGTCCGGTTGCTGAGTGTATTTGTGTTTCAGTAACAGACACAACATGTGGGTGAAGTGTTTAAAAACGTAATTTGTTTAACATTATGGACTCCAGCCCTGCTCTTTACTTACATCCTTGCTTTCCCTACATTTATATCTAGTGTTTTTGTTACATGAGGTGCTAGTGTTAGTGGCCGGCCAGCTCTGGAGGATCCCGACTGTGTTTCCGGTGAGATCAGAAGACTTATGCTTGCTAATGGCCGCCTCAGTGATATTTCTATCAAGCCTCAAGTGCCACAGACAAAGCTGCTGTGTAATCTGTAGGACTCTATTAATCACAGAATCATGGATCGATTCCTGCTGGGAAGCCAGAAAGAGGCTTCAAGCAGCACACAGAACCTCCGCCCTGAGCTGCTACTGTTAGAATCCATCCTTTGAATGCAACACAAGATTCAAAAATGACTTTCTGCTTCTCCTATATTTTTAATTAACTAGAATTATTACATTACTTTGCATCTTTCCAGTAACAAAAGCCTTTCTGTTGTGGCGTCGAGAGGCTAATTGTATTTCCGGTTATGTATGAAAGCTTTAGCGCTGATTGTGAGTAATGTGTTGTCATTATTCAGCTGCCAGAAAAAATGCCCGCCTGCTGTGTCCACACTTCCTGTTTCATTTTTTAATTCCTAAATAAAGTGGAACAGCATGAATATTTTATGGTTGTGAGTGAATGTGATAGAGAAGATGTGGAGAGAATGAATAAAATAATGAGTTTGTGTTCGTCGTGCATCATGGGAAATAACAACACTGTTCTGTATCACGATGTTGCTTCTGCAAGAATGGACAGAACCACAAACGGAGGACCTGTGTTTGCATTCTGTCTTCTCTGTAGTTGACTTTTGCACTAAATATTGCTACTGCACTTGCACTAGCCAGTCAAATCCTACTCGTTTGATCTCAGGCCCAATTCTTACAACAATTATTTTTTTTCCTCTTTTATTGCTCTTACTAGTACCCGTAGAAATTCAAACTTTTGTTCATGTTTTATTGGCATTTTTGTAGATTTTTGTGAAATTACTAAGCATTTTCAATCCAAATATAGCAGCAATCGTCTGATGAAAAGGCTTGTTTGGCCTTTAATGGTGATCATTTTGTCCAGAGACTATCTGGCTATCTTCATTCTAGCTTTAGGGTTAGGCTAGGCCACGTTGGCTGAGCTACAAATTGGAGAAGAAGTTGCATCGGACAGACCTACTCAATACTAGGCAGGTGGTTTTAATGTTATGGCCGGCCTGTCAGTAGCCTAACCATCATCCACTAGTCGTTGCTCACCAAAGGAATGGAGGATATCTCACGTACGGATGCATTTGTGGTGATGTTGAGTTATGTGCTGTATGTCGTCTCCAAATGTAAAACTGAATGTATTTTATGTCACATATATGACCATAAATAATATATATCATTATATAATGATAATGTAATTATGAGCGGACTCATCAGTAGTGGTTATAATCATATATGTTGTGGCAAGAATCCCGTAAATCGCTGCCTGTCTGAAAACCACGTTTCCAGTCTGCACAGCAGCAGATAAATCATTAGAGAGCAATGGGTGATGGGAAATCATAACATATTCGACGCCGACTCAAAGAGACTTCCTGTTTGCTGTTGGAGAATAATAGGCATGTTTTTCATACGTTTTATTGGATTAAACTTGGACTTAAACCTCTCTTTCTAGTTTTTTTCTACTTTCCCGTAACAACAGCAAGTGCTGATCAAATATTCCAGCACATTCTTGTTTTGACTTTTTCCGTCTCTTCTTTCCAGGCACAGCGCACAGTCGTCAGAGGAGGCGGGATTTAATGACCCGAGCTTACTTGAAAACCTCCAGAGTAATCACGTAAGTGATGTGTGGGTTCCTAGTTGCACGCCTGCAGTGCTGAGGACAAAATTGAGAAAGATGTTGGATATCATTGTCTGTTGTTTTATGTGTATTCAGCCATCTATAGTGGAAAGTGACCAAAAATGGAAGAACGGCTGTGATGTTTCATGACAGACATCATGATTTATGGCCTTTTTGTGTGGATTAAAACATAATATTCTGCCAGACAAATTAACTGGATTCTCAGTGCAGAGAATCTTTTGGAATCCTGCAGAAGGTATGTGGTAGTTATATCATCATATTAGTATATGATGGTAGTTTACCTGGGGAGCTCTCAGTGGGATTCATACATCAGATTACAAAACACACACACACACACAGGAATACAAGATGAAAAAAGAAGTTACACACATTGACATAAAATTACTCAATACCAGTCTGACCACATTTTTGCAGTGACCCTTGGTAAAAATGCTTCCCTAAACAGAATGTTGCACATTTTGCAGAAGTGTGTTCTGGATAAAACGAGAATCACATTTTTTTTTTTCCTTTTTGCGTAGGGTAAAGATCAACTGACTAACCTTTTTTGTAATACCTTGCATTCAAAATAAAAAAATACAACACAGAATATGAGAGAACTATAGCGCCAGCTCAGCAGGCAGCATTACATTTGGTCAAATGCGGCGCTCTAGTCCCTATTTTCCCGCTTTAGTAAATAGTTAGCCCAGGTTTATACGACATGGATAAATGATTAATGGATTAATTGCAGAGAGATTTTTTGGTTGGCTCGACCCAAAGCGCTTTACAACACAAGCCAGCAGTCACCCATTCACACAAACATTCATACAGTGAGGAATTCCCTCAATTACAAATTTGTCTGCAACGCACACAACTCAATGTTTTTATCAATACACAGCTTTGTTACGTTATCAATTATTCAGAGTCCTGGTCAGGGCCAGATACTACCGATACTGTCTCGAACCTCAGTCCGATAAAGGATCGATGAATCTGGTCGACGAGACTAAGAGGTTTTGGTTAGGACTTCTAGTTTCTCATAAACAGTTTGCACATTTTATTACACTGAGGTCACAGATTGGTGCATGACTTTGATAATCCCCACGGCGGCAATGTAGCCGTTATTTGTAATACATACAAATAAATATGCACATACGTACAGTGTTACCAAAGAGTTAACAGAAATACACACTTACACACATATTTCAATAAAACAGAATAACAATTTAAGGTGACATTGGTGAGGCTTTCTGCTGATTGTGTAAATTTGTGGTAATGTCTTGTGGTGCTGCTACTGTGGAAAAATGTTGCTTTCAAATTTAAGTGTTTTGACCTTAATTGACTTTTCTGGATCTTAGCAGAATCGCCGTTCTGCTATCGTTAGCTTATTAGAGATAACTATGTTAATCAGGGTGATTAGATTTGAAGTGTGTGATTAAGTCCGTTTTGCCGTGCGTATTCGGGGTTGTTGTTCCAAAGCTTCTTTATCTTTAGTGTTACAAATTGCGAGCTTTGTGTTTTCTGGTTTTTACTCGTGAGAGATTTGGAACCGTGGTAGCTCATGCTTGGCGCGCGTGTACCGCGTTACGTGCGTGTGAAACCGGCATGTATCCGGCCTCAAGCCAGGCTGCTCCGCCGATTGCCAACTGATCGATCGGTGCCTTTCTAATTATGGCCCATTTTCAGTATCAAACAGACCCTTGGTTATAGTCTTATGCAATCCCATCATAAATTACCTTCCATACAGAGGGTGGGCATAAGATGCACTAATCTAGACATAGTCTTTTATGAAATATGAAAAGCTGACGTAAGCAAAATTAAGTTAGAAATGATGCATTAAACATTCTTATCCAAGGTTTTTTCTTCACTTTCTCCACGGAACATTTTAAAGACAAGCAGGCATACGTAACATCATTTTAATAATCAGACTACTGAGTTTATTGTAATTGGATGAAGACATGTTTGTTCACTCACTGTGGGGAACGGTACCGCTGTAGAGTAATCACATTAGTGTGAAAGACTGCAGTAGAAAATCTATTTGATTCAGTGCATGGGTTTACATCGTGTATCTGTTACAGGCCTGCAGAGGGACACTTGTAGTCGAGAAGGCGGTGATTGATTGGCTGTTTGAGCCGCTCAGCTGCAGAACCAGCCTGCGGGGGCAGAATGTCACATCTAATTACGGGCAGTAGGGCCGCTCGGGGTCCGTAGTTATCCCTCGTCTAGAGTCTGCTTTGGTCTCAGTGTTAGATCCGCACCCACACCTGTTTACCATGCAGAACCTCAGAAACCTCTCAAAATCTCCTACAATGATTCTGCTTGGGATAGATCTTTCATGTTCCGCCGTACTCACGCGGTCAGTGGAATTTTGTGAGTTATAGTTTTTACCTCCTTCAATCATGATGGGCCATCGTTTTGGCAAGTTTTAAATTTTAATCCAGCTTTACTGCACCACCAGATAGTAGCAACACTAAACAGTAGCAGATTACACTAGATAAAGGCCAAATAAAATGTTAATTATTAACACAGGCTAGCATAAAAACATTTAAAATACACCGGGGGTCGAAGGTAAGGCGACGCCTACGTCCAGAGGAAATCTACGTTACATCCCCAACGAGGGATTAACGTGACGTGCAAAACAACTTTTAACATTCTTACAACTACGAGCTCAGAGGGAGTAAACTCCCCTCACCTCGGTTGAAGTAGAAGTTAAAATATTGTTTGTTAAAACAAGGTTGGCGATCAGTTTCTGCAGATTGTTGACATAGCTGTAACTACAATCAAAATCTCAAGATATGATATGTCAAAAACAATCTCAGTTTCACCCATTTGTTTGCCTTTCCTTTCAAACTGCTGCTACTGATTCGGCGAGTGCCTCCTTCAGAGCAAGAGAGAGAAAAGTTGGAGATCAGGCAATTTGTAAACAGGAAGTGGCTGGCTGTAACTGCTTTGCTTGCTCCCAAATGTTAAATACTGTCGGATGACAATGTAACTGAATGAGGTGTGTAGTTCTGAAACTACACACTCCACTTTATATTGGCAGTTGTCAAAAAGCTTTCATCTATTAAGAATTGCCGATTCATTTCCTTCATTCCTCCCTATTGTAACCCTTCGCCTGTGTTTCCCACATGGCGTCCGAGCCAAACTCTTCGGAAGAGTAATGTGAAAGTACCGACAGCGTTCCACATCACTTCCACATCCGTGTCCTGCTGCGGGATGTTGACATTTGGATAATCTCAGCCCTGATAGGCTTTTAAGTCACAACGTCGTGCATATAGCGTGTCATCCTGCAGATCCGGCAATTTTAGAGATACTCGCATCTACTCACAGCTTTGCTTTGACTTTGTACGTAATGATGCCGCGTGAAGAATTCGCCTCGCGTTCGGTGTGAATGCAGCGTAATCGAGCCGACCATCCGGGCTACCTGACTCTATCGGGGAATCAGACCGAGGCACCTGCCAAACAAAGAATCGAAAGTCAGGTGGAAGATTTCTTTTGTGGATGAAAATAAAGAGAGATTTTGCGTTATTTGTTTTTATTTGTGACTTGATATTGGCTGGTGTTTTAGTCACAGTTGTGTTAAATGGCTTTTGTCTCATCTTTAGAGTGGAAATATATGAGCACATGAGCACCCACTCACACACTAACACGTACACACCCACTTATTGGGATGTCCTTCAGTGGATACCAGTCAGCCCAGACCAGATTACCCTCACTCTGCGGTAGAGGGGGGGTCGCAGAGAGCCACCTGGACTCGAACAGACTGTGTTTCCGTTTACAACAGACCCTTTGATTTGTCCTTCCTCTCCATTTATCTGCTCCTTTGTTCTCCTCTAGAGGTCTTTCATCAGAGTTAGCATGAAAAACAGAAATTTGATCGTACTGTGTCTGTGTGTGTGTGCGTGTAAGGGGGGGGGTTTGTGTACACAGCTTTTGTTGGTGAAGGGAAGGGAACAGCACACATCGCTGGTTTTCATCTTTACCTTTTTATATCATCAGTATCGCTCCGATGTTGCTGAACAAGTAGTTTGAGCTCATATTGTCAGTTTGCAGTAGGATTCAGGTCCACTGACATTTGTCTCACTCACTCGCAGCATGTGGTCCTACAGGTTCAGAGTGGAGCCTCAGCAGACGCCCGTGTGAAACGACCTCGGCTAGGTAGTCATACGTTTCCCCTCATCAGTATTAAATGCCGTCAGTATAAGGTCTACGCTTTTTATTATCACCCTGACATCAAAATGGAGGGGATATTATGGTCGCATGTCTCTCCGTAATCACTCGTTGTCAGAAGCATACAGTCTTTTGCAAATGATACGTTCTACATTCTACAACCTCTCTCTCTCTCTTACTCTTGCTGTTATTTTAAGTTTCCTCTGCTCTACATCATGGGTCTAGCGCCACATTCTCATTGGTTGAAGGAGAAAGTAGGTGCCTCTTTTTTGATGCAGCTGATCTGTCCCTCCCATCCCATCATTTTCCTCTGCTTATCCACGGTGGGGTTAAAGTGGCAGCAAGACAAGCGTGGTGGTTCAAACATTGCTGTCCTCAGTGAAGCTTGTCTTCGTGAAGGTTTAAAAAAACAAGACCATGCAGGCAAACTGGCATTTGGAGGTACTTTGATTCAGTTGTGGATTTAGAGACTAACGAAGTAAGTCGTCGATAGTAAGACCCCAATAAGACTCAAATTTTTATGTGTAAAACCATATTTGATGTGTTAATACACAAACTCTACTTTCACCAGCCACCCTACGAAGGAAGCTCATTTCGGCTGCTTGTATCCTGGACATGATTCTTTAGTCACTCCCCAGAGCCTGTGACCGTAGGTGAGGGTTGGAGTGTAGATGGTCTTATGACTCAGCTCTTTCTTCCCCCAGGACCACAGCAGCACCATCATTGTTGCTGATGCTGCACCAAACCACCCCTCCCTCTCACGGTCCATTTTCCCATCACTCGAGAACAAGTCACCAACATACTCAGTCTTTTTTACTCAAAGCAAGAATTTATCCCTGACAGCAAGGATGTTTGAATCAAAATAGCAATTTTATTGCGATTAATTGCCTGTCCCTAATTCACAAACTTCTTTCTTCTTTCTTCTATCTTGAAGTTAATTTTTTTCTTTATTTCAGTTGTGCTGTGACTTATTTTCCTCATGAACATTTTACATGAGCGTCCACTTTTCTCCTCTGTGTAGCCCACAGCTTCTGTCATCCAGGAATTCATGACCATGATGGCCATCTGTCACACGGCGGTACCAGAGTGTACGGATGGATCGATCACCTACCAGGCTGCTTCTCCAGGTAGATCACACCTTCATCGTCACAGATAGTAGAAACCACAGAATATACAATCCTTCCTTTGTACGGAGCAACAGTAGACCGGAGCACAAGGAAGAGTGCTGCTTCTTTTAATCTGGACTTTTTAGCCTGATTGCTTCAAACAACGCAGACATAATGGAGTTTGTGGCTTTGAAGTAGAGCAGAGATCGGCAGAAAAGAAAAGGATGGTTATGTGAAGTATGGGAAACAACCTTTTACTCCCCCCGCAGCATCGTCATGCAAGCTTCAGTATCAGCTATGCCTCAAAAGCTTTCAGTCGCTGCTTTCATCGTGAGGATATACCGAGATGAACTATTTTTTTCCCCATCAAACGTAAACTGAGTTCCCATCATAAATGTCTAGAATCGTCTCTGTGTCTGCCAGCAGTAACAAGACTACTGTTCTTTTTTATATTTTACCTTTTTTTTTCTAGATGAGGGAGCTCTGGTGAGAGCGGCGCAGAACCTCGGCTTTGTGTTTTCTGGTAGAACCCCAGACACCGTCATCATTGAAGCGGTAAGAAGGACACAAGACTCAAGTTTCCTCACAGGCAAAATAATTCACTGAATGTTGAACCCGACGGGCTGGTTTCTGAAAATTATAAGATACATTTGGAAGAAAAATATATGATTTATCACTCGTCTCCAGAAACTAAATCACACAAACAGCTCAGTACAACAGATTTAAGGTTTATTTTTTACACGCTCAATACCTAACTGACTGCTGCAGTCTCTTATTTAATCGGCTTCATCCTCATCATCCCTCCCAGAGACACGTTTACAGTCAGATGTTATAAAAACACTGGACCAGCCTTCACAAACTGACGTTATCAGTCGAGTTTCCATATCATAGCAAAAGTCATTCCAGTAGTTAAGATCCATCTACATGGGCCGAGAAGTGGTGGGATTCTTCTCTGTGGAGCGATAAAACCAGATTTGGAACTTTTGGGATCAGCGATGTCTCTGGAGGAGATAGGTGAAAAGTTGCGGTGGCTGATGCCCTGAGGCTACTTTGCTTCTTCCAGCGCTGGAAAACTGCAGCGTGTCAAGAATAAGATGGATTCCATCAATTGTAAGGAATTACCAGAAGAAAATGTCCCGCTGTCTCTGGGGAAGATGAAGCTTGGGCAAAAAGACAACCATTCCAGAAAACTTCAAAGTCCTGTCATTGTTAAAGTTAGCTTTGATCAGCTTATGTCAGCCATCGTGGCCAAAATGCTCAGTTCTAATGCATTATGGGAGGAAGGCTAACCGGGGGAGGCAGCTTGATCAATGTTCTACTGGGTGGAAACAGTATTCCCTAAGGGCAGTGGCCTCTACCTGCAGGATAATGATCCCTGACCCACTGTAGAAATGGTTCAGGAGAAGTTTCAGCCGCACAAATACTGGGTCAAGGCGAATTCCGCAGATCTCAATCCAATCCAGCATCTGTGGGATGTGCTGGACAAACAAGTCCAATCCATGGTGGCCTCACCTCACCACTAATCTCCTGCTAACATCCTGGTACCAGATACCACAGCAGACCATCAGAGGAGTCCATGTCACGACTGGTCGGAGCTGTTTGTGTGCCAAAAGGTTATGACCTCTTCGTTATGCTATATTTTCTGATTCAGAGGATCTTAAGGAAGCAATTTCAAGATGGAGTGAGGCTTTCCGGAGAAAGATTGTTGTGTCTCAGATATGTGCCAAATATCGACCATCACACACCCCACCCCTCAAAAATTAAACCGGCCTGGAGCTAAAAGTAATAACCGTAATGGAGGAGAAGTCAGCCTTGTGTTTTCATCTGGGTCACAGTAAGGGAAGATAAGGAACATCATCGCGGCTGCAGCCTCTCCAGAACGCGGCTCTGCCTCCTGCTGTTCCTGTAATTGGCAAACCTGATGATTGCATTCAGAGAGGCTGAGGCAGAAAGGGCCAGAACCTTTTCTTATCTCTTTCTCCAGCTCGGAACATCTCGTCTCCGAGACGTTTGCCCAGTTTCTTAACCTTTCTCGGGGCGACTGGAGCTCTCGGCGTCTCTTTAATCACACTAACTGTCTTTTCCATTAAGCTATTTCAGTTAAGTTAATTGAATTCCACCTTGTTATTCTACCTCCGTGGTCTAGGTGCAGGCCAGTGATGAACGAATTTAGAATGCAATTAAGGCAGCTCTTAGTCAGGGTTCGCTACTTTAGATGTTTCAGAGGAAGGATGCTAACATGTTCGTGTCTTTGGGTTTTAGCTTGGAACGGAGGAGAGGTACGAGCTTCTTCACGTTCTGGAATTCACAAGGTAATGACATCATTATTTCCTCAGGTATTATGTGTGCAAGTCTCATACATCCTGGTATGAACCTCCGTCATTAACATAACGAGTTTATCATAATGAATAGTGTGATATCTTGTTAACCACTATGATTCCGGCAGCTCAAAAACCACCCGATAATTTGCTCCAACACCTTGTCTTCTCTCTCTCTGTCTGTCTCTGTCTCTCTCTCTGTCTCTGTCTCTCTCTCTGTCTCTCTCTCTCTGTCTCGGTCTCTGTCTGTCTGTCTCTCTCTCTCTCTCTCTCTTTGTGTCACAGCGAGAGGAAGAGGATGTCGGTCATCATGCGGACACCATCTGGCAAGATCCGTCTCTACTGCAAAGGAGCTGTGAGTGTCTCTCTCCATGGCAACAACACGACACCCCGTCGCCGTCCTCACCAGACACACCAGTGTTGAATGGCCCCCTCCCCCTCACTTCAGGAAATCATTATATTACACACATTGGTAACGATTTTAATAAAAAGGAAAGGAGGAGATCTAACCTCTCTGTTGCTCATCAGCCGTCTGTCAGTCTCAGCATCAGGCGTCACACACATCATGCAGCAGAGAGAAGCAAGACAGATATCGCTGATCACCCACCCCCCTGAATAACAAACCAAAATGAGTAGCGTGGGAGGACTTTGGATATCTGAAAGACGAACAAAGATTTGTCCTCAAGGACAAACAGAAATTTATAAGAATGTTGGCGTTAAATGTCAGCTGAAGGAGAAAAGACGTCCGTGTTCATCCGTCTTTGTCACCGTCACCATCTCTCTGCAGATCAGAGTCTGTGTCTCAATCATGACCTTAATCTTTGACTAATAAACGTGTGAACGTTCAACAAACATCCTTCACACGACTGGAGGGACTGAAACTATGGAAGAGTTTCAGAGTCAGAGGAAGTGAAGCTTCACAGGAGCTGAAACTACTGGAAAAACAAGCTACAGAAAAACTAACTACCAGAGGAAGTGAAGCTTCAGAGAAACGGATATTAGAGAGGAAATAAAGACATACAATCCAGATCCATCCTGAGGTCACCCACCATTCCAGGACGTAACAGTCTTTCCTCTCTGGGTTTCCATAACTCAACAAGTGTTTGCTTCCCCTCCAGGACACGGTGATCTATGACCGTCTGGCTGACAGCTCCAAGTACAAAGAGATCACATTGAAACACCTGGAACAGTTTGCCACTGAGGGTGAGTGGACAAATATCGCCCCCTGTCTGTTAGAAGGAGAATATCTTTTAGGACGCAACATTCTCCACTATGTGTTCGTTTTGTATGGCTGTTTGCAATAATTATATAACAGTGACAGTTTGATGACAAAGACAGTTTATGTAGCTCAAAGTAGTAAATATTAAGTTTATCTTTCCATATTCAAGGAGAAATTATGCATTCAATGACAACTGCAGTCTCTCCATGATTCATACCTCATCAGAGACACATCTACATCTGCTGTTTAAACTCTAGGCAACCTTCACAGACTTACTTTTTTTCTCTTAAAGCCTAAATTTACATCGGGGCTCCAGAGGCGTTCAACGCTGCTGACCCAAAAGCATATAAGAAGGGTTGCTCCAGTAGCACAGAACTATCTAGATCAAAACCCAGAGGTCTCTGTTCTGTGAAGCCATGAAACCAAACTGGAACTTTAGGAGTCGACGGATCAACGGTTAGTCTGGAAGAAGAAAGGTGAAGCTGAAAAGAACAACCTGGCGCATTTATGGGATTCGAATCTTGCAAACGTCGTTCAATCAAACACACAATATGGTGTTTAACTAATTTCTGTCCTACCCATCCTATAACTTAGTTGCAACAGAAGATGATTTCTCTGTCGTACATTATTATTTCTGGGGCAGTAAATTCTAATATGAGTGAGTTGAGGGAGGCAGTGGAGCTTAGCTGCCCCCTTGAGACATCATTGGGTATATTTGATGGAGGCCAGACACAGGACGCCCTAAAGATGCTTAAATGTGGGGCTTTGATGTCACTTTCTGAGATTATTTTAAATCCAGCATGATTCTGTCTATACTAGTCTAAACTGACAAACAGCTGCTGGAAAGTAAAAACTGATTCAACGCCCAGACAAAAGGGAATAATAATAAAAATAATGATTATTATTATTATTATTTTGATGTAATTATTCGATTATTAAATGAAGCTGTATAATCACTATACATAATGATAAGAATTTCGTAAGTATTTTAGTATTTTGTAAATATTGGTAAATTAAATTGTGTGGTAATAATGTTACGTTATTCTGTCGACCTACAGAGTTCAAATAAACCCATCGCATTGATTCTTCATATACATCATTTGCATATCTGTAATTGAGGTCATTTAAAAATAATCAAGTCACATTAATTTAATATCATGGTAATTCTATAATTATTGACATTTTTAAAAGATGTGATTGTATTAGAATGCATATTTAAAGGAACCCTCCCTACCCTGTAGATTAAGAGACACAAGAAGGTAAAACCCACATTATTAGTAAATAATATCAGGTGTAGTTGGATACCAATCAATGTCTGTGGTTCACCACGGCAACCAGTTCATCAGCAGTACCGCCGCACAGATCCGTCTGAATGACCTGTTTACCATCTGATCCAGGCTTCAGTCTAGTCAACAAACAAAAACGGTCATGTGACCCTGGGTGCTTTCCTCCTGCAGGTTTACGTACTCTGTGCTACGCGGTGACCGACGTCAGCGAGTCGTCCTACCAGCAGTGGCTGGAGCTCCACCACAGAGCCTCCACCTCACTGCAGAACAGAAACCTCAAGCTGGAGGAGAGCTACGAGCTGATCGAGAAGGTGAACTTTAAAAGAAAACTGTTTTTGACAATTACACATAAACTTCATGACAGGTCACTATGAAACTGAGTGGACCGGTGGTGCTTTAACCAAGAAGGAAATCATTAAATATGACAGTGGACCTGGTTAAAGGTGCAGTCCGCTACAAACCAGGAACATCCAACAAGACTTGCTGCTCTGGAGACTCTCTGACCCAGATGTCTTACTATCACAATCTAGACCTCGCCAAAGTCCCTCAGATCTTTATGCTTCACCATTTTTCCTGCTTCCGACATCAATTTCAGGACAAGTTATCTTGTTTTCTAATTTATCTCAACCGCTGACCATTATTGGTGTCCACTACCCTCAGCTCACCAAAGGAATGAACAACATGTCAGATAAGATAAAATAATTATATACAGTTTCTGGAGGGGATTTATCTTTGCCAGATGACTCATCATGACATCAGACGACTAATTGAGCTTTTTTTCCAGCATTTCTATCAATTACATGGACACTAATGACGGGTTGGATCCATTTTTATATATTTTATAATTTTTCTTTAACATTGCTCGACACAGAGGGCAGCAACTTTTATGGCGGTTATGTTTTGGTGGGATTTGGATTGGAGTTTGATTTAATTTAGGTGAGGTATTCATGCAGTCTGAGTGGCTGCTTGGCACGTTAGAGCCCATTTCTCTTTATCTCATTACATGGTGCCTTCACTTAACGTAGAAGCTTTCAGACAAAACTTCGTTTTATAGATTCCTGTACATTTCAGACTGAGAACAAACTCAATCTCCTCTCCGTAAGTCACTTATAAAGAGCCGTGTAATCAGAGCTGGAAACGTGAAAACAGATCCAAATTGTGTGTTTGTATGAGAAATTGAAGGTCTCAGCAGTAGTTAGAGTCGGTTTCCTGTCAGGTCGGTCTATGTGGAAGTGCTAGTCAAACACAGGAAGCCGCGGCCATAAATCAACCACTTGGCGTGTTCTTCACGGCTGCTCCTGGCCGCCCGGCACAAATGAAGGCAATCAATCATGAGATAAACATGAAAGCTTTCAGCGGGGAAAATGTAATGTGCTCTGCTTTATGGGCAGAGTGGCACTGGTTCTGCCCGGGGTTTAGGAGACATTACGCCGCGCGGGCCTCCCATTCCTAGGAGTGCAGTCTCACCGCCACATGGTGGCAGGATGGAGTCACGGTGAAACCAGAAGTTTGTCCTGCATGTCTCCTCAAAAGAGGGAAAATGTAATAAATCCATCGTTACCCATCTTTGATGGAAACTTATTAATAATTAACATTAAAAGATCACTGAATTCTTTTTGATTGAAGCCTCAGTCGATTATTATTTTCAAATATTGACATTCATTTCCTTGAAAAAAGCTATTTATCCTTCAGCAGAGTGTCTTGTAGCCTCACGTGGCTCCTGTATTTCTGCTGTGGGTCTGTGTTAACTGTTCCCGGCTCTGAAGGAAACTCTTCTCATTAACCTCCCTGATTGGTTAATGCTTAAATTATTATTCCTGGACAACTTGTTCTTCACCTCCGCCAATTACCAGCAACTGGACAGAATTTTCCGGGAAGACCATCAGGAGGCCGGTGTTAAATGCAACATACACAAACTTAGAGTGTCCGACTCTGCAGACATGGTTTGCAAGCTTCTCTTTACACATTAGGAGCAGAGTGGGGAAATAGTAACTCTCCAAACACACACCGGTGAGGCGCATAAACGATCCTCCACTCAGCAGAACTCTGAAGTTATTCATCATCTAACACCAGAAAGAATCGTTCAGTTCCTGCTGTTTCAGTCCCCGCCTAACCCGGGGGTTCAAATCCTGATCTTGTATCATGATACACTAAAACAACATCACTGAAGCGAGCGGGGTTTGATCAGATCCAGTCCTGTTGCTCCCTTGATACAGTTTTTCCCTGCTGTGTGGTTCCAAACTATCAGAGCGGACACAGCTACAGATGTAGAGGCTACAGGGCTCAAGAGCTTCCTCTGCCTTCCCTCTGCGGCTGACTTCTGTCTCCCATCCACCCCTGGGGCTTGTCAGATCTTTGACCCTGTTAGGCCTCCCCCATATGAGCCCAGCTCCACAGAACCTGCAGGTTTCCTGGGAAAAACAGACGGTACTTTGTAACCGTGCTTGTGTGCGAGATGTTAAGTCTGTAGATACAACAGTTACTACAGTATAATAACGATCTGAGAGCTATCATACCGCTTCACTGTTATCACTCCTGGATTATCATAACTGTTCATAACTCTTTTCAGGTGTTACTAATAAACAACAGTAAAACATTCATTCATCACACGTTTTATAACCGAAGCACGTCAGCACCTTTGGTTGATGACTAACGGCATCCTGAATGTAAAATCAGGACTTAACTTCAGGTGGTGCTAAAGTCAATGGATGGACAACACGGATCTGCTGTGGGGGAAAATCAAAAATTATTCCCATCTTTAAGAGAATTAGGATGTTGTCTGTATCTTTGTTTACTCTACTTCTAGTTTCTATTTGTTTTTAGGTTGTCTGTAGTTTTAGTTTCTCTGTTTCTCTCTAGTTTTAGTGTCTTTTGTATATTTAGTTACTTTTTAGTTTAAGTTCTCCGTTGTTTGGTTTCTGTTCAAAATGAACTGACTAGCAGAAAAGTATAGAGAGAAGTTTACTAATCCCAAAGGGGAAATTTGGGCGTTTCAGCAACTCCGAGGTTGTAGAGTTACTCTAAGACCTAGAAAGCCGTGTATATGTAAACATACATAAATAGAGAAAAATATTAAAATTGTTAATTTCATTTGTTATAGTCCTTAGAGCCGTATGAAGGTTTGTTCAATGAACACACTTCTTTGTTCGGAATGAAAGTCAAGAATGGGGCAAAATCACTTATCAGCCATAACATAATAACCACTGACAAGTTACAAGAATAACGCTGATTATCATGTTACCGTGGTTACCTGTCTGTGGCTGGGACATATTAGGGAACGAGAACATTTTGTCCTGAAGTCGATGTGTTAGAAGCAGGAACATTTGACAGGCATAAGGATGTGAGCTAGTGACCGACAACTGGGTCAGAGCATCTCCAGAGCTGCAGGTGTTGTTGGATGTTCCTGGTCTGCAGGTTTTAGTACCTAAAAGGGTTTTCTAAGGAAGACAACTGTTGAACCAGCAACTGGATAATTGTGTTGTCTGCTTTGTCTGCTGTGGTCCCTAATTACTGTTGCTCATCACTTTATTTGCCCCTCTCTTGTGTAGAACCTGCAGCTGCTGGGGGCCACAGCAATAGAAGACAAACTCCAGGATAAGGTACCAGAGACCATTGAGACGTTGATGAAGGCGGATATCAAGATCTGGATCCTGACGGGGGACAAACAGGAAACAGCCATTAACATCGGTAATACTTTGGCTCTGATTTTCCTCATATGACTTCTAATGATTCCTCCTAACGCCAGCATAGAAGCAACCAGAGGAGAGAAATTTGATTTTAAAATGCTTGACTTTGAAGAGAGGTCAAAATATAAGCTCGGTGCTCCGGACCACATTATTATTCAGTGTGATGAAGACCATGGATATGGGAATGGATCATCAATGTTTCTTTACTGACAAAACTTGAGAATATTATTTCACAAAACTTTCTACACATTGTTTGTCTCACATGAGGGTTCCTAGGGCATAAAACTGAGACAATAATCTCATGTATTGGAGAAACGCTCTATGATATTTTGGGAATTTAGCGCATTCAGGCTCTAATTATCTTTTTATTAATGTCCCCAACGTAATAATGACATGGGGATAAAGTTATCGTTACGTTAATCTATAATCATTCTTCAGTTGACAGACATTTTAACTGTCGCCAAACTCTACACGTATTCTCCATAATATGTAGTTTTGCGTCTTGACTTTTAGAACTGTGCAATAGGGTCGTAAACAATGACATCATCTCAGACAACTGAGAACCATCGTGGTTTCTCCTACACACATGGAGGATCCACCTTAAAAGCCTTCAACGTGACCATCAATCAGACTTTATTTCTGCAGCATTTTCAGACGAACAAAATGCCACACAAAGTGCTTTACAAAATAAAAACATACCTGCCACGCAAAAAACACACATACACACATAAACATACACATACAAATACACACCCACACACAAATAAACAAATGCAAACACATACAGAAACCCACACACAAACACACACACACGCAAACATATGTAGCCGTGATATTAAATTAGGAACTAAAAGAAAATTAGTACTCATAAAAACAGGAAGTTAAGAAACAAGAAGGGAGGAAACGCTCCGGCAATTACCAGCAACTGGACAGAATTTTCCGGGGAGGCCATCAGGAGGCCGTTGTTATATGTAACATACACCAACTGAGAATGTTCTACTCTGCAGACAGAGTAGAACATGGCCCTGTTTATGGGCCGCCCGCACCAGGAGCTAAAACCACAGTCAGGACTACAAAAACGCCTATGGACTATGGGCCGCCCGCACCAGGAGCTAAAACCACAGTCAGGACTACAAAAACGCCGTCTCAAGAGCCGCCCGCAAGCCCGGCGAACAGAGGAGTCAACCCCACAACCATGAGGCCGGACTCCCCCATCCACCCAGGCCAAACCGACGGCCAGGTTTACAGCCCCTGGCGTGGGCAGCCCCATAGTGACGAAAAGACCAGAGAATAAAAACTAAAAAGAGAAAGATCGGGTAAACAAGTTAAAATGAAAAAATAAAAACTTTACACAGTATGTTAGAAGTGAATGAGAGTATAACGTTATGTATTAAAAGGAGAACAGTACAAAAGATAAAATATATAAGTAATGATAAACTAGATAAGTAAACTTAACTTTAGGCTTAAAATTGGTGTATAGCCCCTTTAATGCAAAATCATTCATATTAGACACCATTTATTCCCCTTAATATTTGGGCCTCCTGACATAGACCTGCTTGTGTCTCAGGCCAGATGGAAAGTCACCGGTGAACCAGATCTGTGTCGTGATAAATCACCTCCTCCAGGTCCTGCAGTCGGTCCTGTGCTCGTCATTCACCCAAAAAGACAAACTGCAGACAGGCTGAATGCTTCTCTGTCATCCATATCTACCAAAAGCATCGGTTGCAGAATGCTACGTGATGTACGAGCCCGCTGCTCTTACTTGAAATAATGACATGCATGTGTACGCATGTGTGCAATCCCTGCATATCCGCCTCCTCTCGAGGGTTCGGGCTCGCAGATGTTATCAGACAGGTGAATGACTAACGCCGCTCCGCCAGCCCCATCTCGGTTTCCGTAATCGGCCGAGGGACTTACCGCTCTCAGATGTGGCCAAAGACTACAAACGGATCAGCTTTGAATAGAGCCAAGGTTTAAGAAAAATAGATATGAAAAGTACCTCCGTTTTGTGGCTGTACCTACCACTGAGGCCGGACTGAATCAGCCCTTTGTGGCCACCGAGCCCAGATGTGAGGGAGCGCTGCCGGAGCACATGCTCCCTCCAAGTATTTTTACAGCTCCGCTGCTTGACTAAATCGCTCTGTAAAATCTCTGCTCAATATTGACTTAGTTTTTTACGATTTTCCCCACCGAAAGATGATCCCCGTCGCCAGGGTTAATGGTGCACCTTTTTGCCATGTCTAATTCGGACTTCTCCAGGTTTATTTGAGCTTATTCTCGCATATGGATGAGATCGAAGCGTGGCCGATCCATTTGATCCGAAGATGTAATGACTGTAGATGTTTGAGTTTGCCCCTAATCTTCCACTGTCATGACATGATCTACAGTAACCACTCTGACTCCTCTGTTCGTGTCTGGCCACCAGAGGAAAGAGCAATGTTTGCTCTGGGATGTGCTCTTAGCGCTGTGAGCGCTTTGCTGAAGGGAGTTTAAACACACTTGATGCTTTCGACGGGTCAGAGCCAGAAATCAGTGAAAGGAAAGTGTCTGCTGCTCAGACGGTTGGTGAGAACCACTTTCTTCACTAAAGATCCCACATACCGCGCTGGGAAAAAGTATTGGACCCCCACCTGGTTTCCTCTTATTTTGTGTGTAGCATAGACTGAAATGTGTTGGATCTTCAACCAGACTTTAAGATTAAACAGTATAAGTAAACACAGAGTAAAACTTTCAATAATGATTGCATTTTCTAACCTAAAGTTTTTTTAATACCAACTGGGTCTGGGTCCAAAACAATGACCAAATTGCAACTGGAACCAGCTGAACTATACCCACCCAGACCTGATTCTTACCACATCATCACTTCAGTAAGCCCATCTTCAGAAGCAGGAAATTGGGTCCTTGGTTTCTCTATTAGCACACTATGCCAAAATCATAAGAAATTACAGAAATTGATTGAAATCCATCACTCTGGAAATGGTTCCAAGGGTTCTGTTTCTATGGTTCTGGGACTCCACAGATCCACAGTGAGACAAATTAGCAACAAATGGAGAAGACTTGGAACAATAGTGAAAATTTACAGAAGTGGACCACCTTCCAAAATTCCTCCAAGAGCACAGGGAAGGTTAATTCAGGAAGTCACAGAAGATCCAAATAAAACATCCAAGGACCTGCAGTCCTCTCTCACCTCAACAATTGTCAAGGATTATGGATTCACCATTCCAAAGACACAGGACATATATGGCTTCATGGGAGAGAAGAACATTAAACCTTATCTGAATTCACCCAAAACACACCTTGATGACCTTCAGAGCTTCTGGGAGAATCTTCCCTGGACTGATGAGTGGAAAGTTTGACAGTTTGAAGACAGTGTTCTGGTTCCATCTGGTGGAAACCAAACACAGCATTCCTCTAGAAGAAAAGTTAACTGAGGTGATAGGCCTGATAGGCCTTGCTGAACATGTGGTGTCTGAGATGTTTATTGGAAATGTCCAAAGATGAGTTGTTGTTGGGCGGAGAGAGTTCCAGAGGGTGGGGGCTGTGACACCGAAGGCTCTATCTCCAAACTGTCAGGTCATCAACAATGATCCCAAAAAAAGAGGAGTAAGTCGGTCACTGACGCTGGACCTTAACTCCACTGAGATGCTGTGATGGAAGCTGAGAAGATTAGTTCACGCTGACCCACCCTGCAGTGTGGCTGCACGAAAGCAGTTCTACAAAGAAGAGTGGGGCTAAATTCCAGCCCAGTGATGTCAGAGACTGATCTCCAGATATCAGAAGTAAGATAACAGAAGGTAGAGGAAGGTAAGGAATATTACATTTAACCCATCTACTTCAGCGGGTCATTTGTATCAGGTCTGCAGTTTTCTACATCCCCAAAATCTTGGTGGTAGTTAAACGTCACATCACCACATGTGGTTACACCTTGTACGTCGACAATAATTGTTGCTCCCTGTGGAACATTTGCGATGACCCTGATTTGAGTGTCCCTGCATCACATTCCTCAAGTCCTCTGGGAACAGTGTTGCGTTCCGTCTGGGATGGAGAAAGGCCAGGAACTCAACTTTCTCTGGTGAAATAAAAAAGGGCAGTTTGGCCGCAGTCAAATGAGCTGAAGGTAAACACATTAGGCCGACAGCCTGTGGCTGGACTTGACGAGGGGGAAGGGAATAAGACGTTGTGTTGAGATGGAGAGTGACTTTTTTCTTCACATTGGCAAATTTTTGGATTTTTGCACCTCTGTTCTAAAGAAAACAATCTGCCAAGACCAGACCCCTACCCTGTTTGGTTTTGGCTCTGGAGGTGAAACCCTCTCATTTCCTCATGCAAAGCCACCCCCCTACTGTGTGTGTGTGTGTGTGTGTGCGCGCACTCTGTTGTAGGTATGTTTGACTGAGGCCGTGTGTTTCAGGGCATAATCTTATCACAGTTTCACTCACAGAAGATACCACCCATGTTCCTCGCTTCGTACGAACCCCACTGAAGAATCTAAAATCTCTCTCCAAACAGAAATGAAGTACTGAAACCCGCAAATATTTATGATGTTATGCCGGCGATCCTAGCTCCCTCATTGAGCCGCGGTTTTAAACTGAAGCCTTCAGTCTTGATTTGTGTTTTTCCCCAACGGGAGGCTCCTTCCACCACCTCACTAGTGACCCTGAGCATCCGTCCCAGCCAAGAGCCCAGGGTAATGCTCCCACGAGAGCAATGTTGGGTAACTCAGAGTTGTAAATGCCTGTCAAACAGGAACCGTTGGATACCAATCTCATTAGTTATGTCCAGAGACGCCAGCTCTGAGCGGTAATATCTAAATTTATACCCATGTAAATGTATTTTTAGATATTGTGGCATCCCTTTAAGTTGTCAGGCTAAATTGGGCCGTTAACAGTTATCTACTCTTTTATGTAGTAGAGGAGTGGTTGTTTTTAGTCTTTTCAGGTTCAAGGCATTAGCTCTATAGAGTCTCTAAATCACCTTTGTTTTTCTCTGTCCTCGTAGGACACTCGTGCAAACTGCTGACCAAGAACATGGGCATGCTCGTGATCAACGAAGACACTCTTGATGTGAGTATTTTCTTTTTCAACAAAGTAGCCGGCTTCCTTACTTCTAAAGAAATGTCACAAAATAACATTAACATTAGTGATATACCTATTTCTTCTACAGCTGTATTCAAGTCAACTTGGCACCCAGATATATAGAGATGTGTTTTATGTGTTTCTGAGAATAAACTGTGTCAGATCTTCAGACAAGGTCTACTCTAATATCTAGATGATCCACCTTCAGCCGGAACAACTGCAACCAAACCCTTCGGATGAGTGGATATCCGTCTCTGACATCACTGTGGGGGGATTTTGTCCCTCTCTTCTTTGCAGAACTGTTTTAGTGCAGAAACATTGGAGGGTTTGTGAGCAAGAACTGGTCTTCTTAGGTCCCACCACAGCATCTCAGTGGGATGTCGGTCCAGATTCTGACTAGACCTCTCCAGAATTTTATATCTGCTCCTTCTGATCCATTCAGAGGTGGACTTTAACTCACAGACTGATGACCTGACATTGTCCTTCAGAATATTTTGAAGAGTAGAATTCATGTTTGACTCAATGATGGCGGGTCGTCCTGGTCCTGAAGCAGCAGATCATCTCCACAACATTCCACTGCCACCTCCATGTTTGACCGTAGGTCTGAAGTTCTTCTAGTGGAATGCTGTGTTTGGTTTTCCGCCAGATGGAACGGGACCCCTGTCTTCAAACAGTTCAACTTTCCACTCATCAGTCCAGAGAAGATTCTCTCAGGAGCTCTGAAGGTCATCAAGGTGTGTTGTGTCATGGCTCCCATGATGCCATTTTTCTCCAGTGTCTTTGGAGTAGTGGAGCCATGAACTTTGACCTTTTCTAAGGTGAGAGAGTCCTGCAGTTCCTTCTGTGTTTTCGTTGGAAAACCCCTCCCAGATGAAGGATTTCAATCACCTTCTTTCGCTTCACTTCTGGAATTTATTTTTTCATTTTGGTTTAGTGTGCTGCGTTTCCTTCTTTCTAATCCGAGGGGTCAAAATATGACATCACTAGAACATCCTTGAGCGTAATTGCTCCCTGATCTCATCATCCAATCCTTGTTGAAAGGGTGAGGCCTCCCACACAAACAGTCCGCACACACCCCAGGTCTGTCTTTAACATGTTAAAGACACCCAGTGGAGAAGTCTATTGACCCCCGGCAGGAGAGCCTTGTCTGTTGTTTCTGAAATTGAAAAGGGTCCTTGCTCCTCCAGCGGGAGAAAGCTAAGCAGAGAAGCCACAGATGGAAGAGAAACTAACTGGGTCTTTGCTTGTTGGTCTCGAAGGAAGGGGGGGAGGTCCAGAGGAGGTGGATGAAAGTGGGGAAAGCAGCTGAGGGGTGTTTTTGAGGGCGATGACGGACGGCCTTCATTCTGTCAGCCAGTCGTTTCAGCGTGATAAATTAAGCTGAGGTAGAAATTCGGGGTCGGTGCATTCATAAAGCACACGGGCCGGCGCTTTGAAATGTCAGCTCCGATCCTCCTGTGGTTGAACAGATGCTTACATAAGGCCGTTAGTTAAAACACAACGGGAGAAACCCCTCACCAGACTGAGGAGGCTCAGTGAGCAGAGGCTCTGGCAGCAGGGCTGGTAACGCTGAGTGCTCTGACTGCTGGGAAAGAGAATAATTGGAGCATGTCGTGTTCCTGTGTTTAGAAATGGTTAAAAGAAAAAAAAGAGGGGGGGGTTACAATGTTTTAGAAATCTTCATCACTTGGCCTCTGGATGAGGCCCCTGCTTCAAAAGGAGAACGATGATGAATTATGTTTTATAATAAAGATTCCAAAAGTGAAAACCCTGTTTTCCTTCCAAAGTGAACGTTCTTCTCCGAGGTAGGACTACATCATTCTGAAACATTCTCCAGTCTGCATGTTTAATCATTTGGAGAGTTGAAGGCACTCATTGGGAATTATTACCACCTCTGGAGGATGTTCTGTGATCTGAGCCGGTTGTGTCGATGTGTGTTTCTACGTCATGCTAGTTTTCTTTATAATGCGCCCAATCACAACAGAAAGTCAGCTCAGGGTACTTTTCAAAAAGATAGAGGTCTAGACCCTACTCTGAACCCTGAACAACACCCACACGAGGAAGAACATGGAGACAGTTGACGGAACAAAAAGCTTTTTAACAGGCAGAAACCTTGAGCAGAGCCCTCTGACTTGAGTGTGAGAGTGGGGGAGGGAAAGAGTGATAGGGGGAAGGTGAGACGGACGTGTACAGAAGCAGTAATGGTAACTATAATAATAGGATGATTCCATTTAGTGTTAATCATATTGACTTCTGTAATAATGTTATATATTTCTCCTAAGGACAGACCAGTGGGCAGCAACCAGTTAAAACCAGGAAAACAGATTTAACTGCGTTTATAGTTTTAGAAAAATATGATTTGTTGCATCAACAGCATTAAACAGTTTATGCCAAAGTGTAGAATTCATTCTTGTTGATGAAAACTAAGTGAATCACTCATTTTGGCCATGATGAAGACGAGGAGGGATCAATAATGGTAAACTCGGGGAAAAAATGCACTATATCTAATCTGTTTACAATAAAAGACCAGACTTAAATGTGGTTTAAGGAATAACATCTCTTCATAAAAATTTGACTCTTTGGATGGCGTTTGCAGCAGTTTTGTTTCCTGTTCTGCGCCATTTAAGACCTAAAATGTTGGGATCACCATCGTCGGTCCGTATCGGACAGCACCCAACAGAAGGTGCGGCATATTAGAGTAAAGTCTGGTGGAGATCCGCTGTGGTTCAGACATGCTGGTCGGTGGTCAGATCTGGGTATAGGCATAAAAACTGCAGGAACCATCGAGATGCTGGTTCCCCTGATTTTCCCTGGGGCGCCGAGTCTCACTGTTTGATCTGGTGGAGACATTTTTAAACGTCTTAAAGGAGAGGCAATCTCAGCTTATTGTTGAACCTTAAGCCCGACTCGCTGGCTTGGAGACGGGGGTGTGGTTCAACATGAATGTGAAATCAGAACATGTTCCATGTCTGGATGTACTCCTTGAAGTGACATCATCAGACCAGACACTTTGTGCAGAGCCGCATTCTGATTCAATCACCCTGTTTTTATCAGATAATGAGCAGATAAATATTCCCACGGGTCCATAAAGGTTTTCTGAAATACGATGAGGATGTTTTATGTTCAAGCTTCGTCAACAAAGCTTCTTCATTTACATTCTTCGCTTCAGGTCGACTTGGTTTTGGGTTTTTTTGAGAACAGAAAGCACACTTTTGTTTACATACATACAGTATGTGTGAATATATAATTTAGTCTTACGTTTCATTCACAATGGTCCTAAAATGTCTTTGTAAAACCTGCTGAAACTCTGTAGTATGTGAGATAACAGTCAAATGACGAAAAAGTTCTATTTTATCTCAAGTAGAACTAGACCGAAACTTCACAATCACTAGATGTCATCGACAGGAATAAAATTTCAAAACCATTGGTTGACTTTCTCTGTGAAAAATAAAAGATTAAAATGCCCAAACTTTTTGACATTTTAGACTGGAACTCAACTTAAGAAACAGGATAATGCGACTAAATTTGATAACAACTAATAAGGACACTATTTTGACAGGACGAAGACCCACTTTTAAGATAATTGACTGTAATCGTCTAGGATGAAACAGGCGGCGACACACTTCCCCTCTTTGTGCGTCTTCAAATGTAAACTAGATGATGACATTACTTCCACCCAAATGTCCAGATTCCACACGGTGGCTGTCACGTCCTGTTGCCGCCATCAACAATGGAGCCCAGTCTTGACGGAAGAGTCTTGTGGACGTCTGAATGGACTCCACATACACATTCCGAAACCAAACACTAGCTGGTCACATCAGGCTAAACTCTTCATTACAGCCATAACAAAGAGGCTTTAGCAGGAGGCGTGTAGCATTAGCTCAAACATTCCTCTTTGGAAATAAGGGTGGAAATGGACGCCCTACTTGAGGAAACAGTAAACTCTGCTCATCACAACATGTGATGAATCGACTGTGTCCTAAACTAGAGTGAATTATCTCTTATACAGATGATGGCTGGCTCAAACGAAGAGCGAACATTAAATCACTCCGACATGTCATCTGAAATCAGTCCATGATGGCGAGGCTGTCTTTGTTGGCCCTGTGGTGCAATATAGACATCAAGATCTGTTTAATCTGCGACACACACGCACACACATCGCTCGCCATCTCGTGCTGCTTTACAGATCCCATCAGTCCCGGCAGCTGCTTTCTGCTTCTATCCTCTCGTTCGCTTTCTCTCCTCTGTTCATCCATCATCTCTCGCCGTCCTCCTCTCGCTTCGTAAAGCCCCCTTTCTCCAAATATTTCTCTTTAAGATGGGGTTACAGAGTTTTGTTATGCCAAGCGACTGTTTCCTGGTCCCCCTGGTACAAAGTGACAGTTTTGACATATCTGACCCTGACATCACGCCGGACCCCCTCCCTTCTCTCACTTCTACTAATGGACACCACTTTATAGTCGTCTGTCTATCAGAGTGATATTAGTTTTAATCTGGGAAGCATATTTCAAAAAGTATGAGGGTTGGGTATTGTCGTGAATTTTCGTGGCGTATAGCAAAATGTTTTAGAATATATTACAAAATTCACATTTTGGTAAAACATGCAAAAAGAAGTCGGATAAGCATCATGCAAATACAACTTGAAATATTTTTATCCTGCTTTATCTTTCAAAACGGCGAGCTCATTATCCTCTCATAAAAATATTTTTATAAATCTGCTTTTGCTGCGGTTGTGGTCTAAATGTATCTGTCATGTAACTTCTTCAGCATTTCTAAAGTATGTCCAAAGTATCCCGTCAGCAGCACTACGTTAAATCCTTCACTTGTTCCTGTGCTTTGACTCTCACGTAGATTCACGCACACACCAGCTTTAACTTTTCAGATTTCTTCGTTTTAATCATCTGTACCATCATTATTGAACTTGTTTTATCAAAATTTAACCAAACTCTGAGTAAAGTCTGGTAAAAAAACAACAACAAAAAAAAAAACTTACTCCAGCATCTTTACTTTGATGCAGAAATGGATGGCGTCCACTGGTTAAAACAAGTATACTGGTTTTATCGAGCATCCCTAAAACTCTAACTTAAAAAATGTAATCAATGAAGAAATCAGCCATAACATTAAAACGACCTATTTAGTATTGTGGTCCTTCCCACTCTGACCTTACTATCAGAAGAAACATTAACGTTTTCAGTTTGTGCTCCAGGAGCTGTTCTGTGGGATCAGACAACACAGCTTAGCCTCCACTCTAAATTAAAACCAAATAGAAACTTGGATAAAATAAATAAATGAACAAACACCATTCAGCCTTAAATGTCTATATACGTTGTATCTTGAGAAACTTTAATCGATGTCCCCACACTTTTTCAAATTTGCCTGCTCCTCCTCTGGTTACTTACGTCAGTTTCTCCGAATGCAACACAGGATAAGATATTCAGTGCTTTTCTGATTTCAACTGTTTGTGGTTATAATGGTCGGTGTATGGTTGAATATCTGTAGGGATTCTGTAATGCGGAGAATCAATAACACCTGTAAGAGTTGACGTGTATGTCCCAAACAAAGTCCGGTGCTGGAGACTAACCAAAGGAATGGAGGATATATCAGATTCTGATGCATTTGCCGCCCCCGCCCCCCCTCAATATCCCCCGATTCTTTTTTTTAGGGGGGGTACGTCATCTCCATATGACTGTGGTTAAAAACAGCTGTTTGAGCATCTGCCTGCTCTATAAAGTTTAAAAACTCACCTTATATCATTGCTTTGTTTCTGTCTATTTAAAATCTCACTATATCACTCATTAATTTTATTATTTGCTTGCAGGGCAGTGCTTCTGTTAACCCCCAGATTACACTTGTACACTTTCAACATATTTCTGTCGTACCTGTTTCATGTGAATATTTGTCTTAACAAAGTTAACTTAAATTTAGTGACTATATTAATGAGGTTTTGGACGTGACAAGTCAGAAAAGGGTTTTATTAGCGAATGGTTTGACCATCTGTGGGGAAGACGGTTGAATACAAAGATGATCTCATCACTGTGTTCATCCAGTCCACATGCACCACTACCAGCACAGTTAATCCTCTTGTCAGTCTCATATTTATGGATTTTCATCATCACTCATCATCCTAGCTGTATATATACTGTGTAAGCAAACGCGATACATTTTCGGAACTCGACTACACTATCACCTCATAGCTGGGGTGTGTGGGTAATAAGCATGGGAATCATAATAAATGCCTGATGTATCAAGAGCAGCTGTAGCGCAGCAGTTTGGGATTAGCAGGAAGAGAGGATGGATCTGTCTCAGCTATTTAACATTGATATGGATCATAGTCTTGCTGTAAAGTATTGACATCCAGGAATCTCATACTTGGGCTCCACTACGCTGAGAGAATGATGAAATCTTATATGATCTTAAACCGATAACAACTGACCCACAAAATCAATGTACTGGGTAATAGTTTACTTTTATTTTATATCAATATAATATAAACTTCAGTAGTGTTTCCTGAAAAGTTGGTTGTGGCTGTTTGTGTTAGCAAAGTTCTTGAACCCGTCCCGGTGCTGGTTCTTCCGGTGTTTAATGAAACTACTTGTTCAGTTAAAGGATGTTTTTCACGCCTCCTCTCTAAAGGGTAGCATTCTGCATAACTTGTGTCATCGCTTTGATAACTAAAAAAAAATTTTTTTTTTTTGATAGAAATATTTCCACAAGGCCAAATCCCCCAATGGAGGGATTTGGTTGTGTTGGCCTTGTTTGATTAGGTTTGGGTTAGTTCATTGGTTTGGATCGCGGTTGTTTAATTAGAGTTTGCGTAGCTTGGTTTTGTTTGGTTAATTTTGGGGTTGGTTAGATTGGGTATGGTTTGGTTTGGTTTCATTTGATTGGGTTCTGTTGGTTGAGTTTGGTTTGATTGGTTTTGTTTAGCTGGTTGGGGTTGGTTGGTTCCGTTGGGGTTGCTTTGCTTTCATTCGGGTTGGTTGATTGGATTGGATTTGGTTTGGTTGAGGTAGGTTAGTTGGGTGTGGTGTGTTTGGGTTTGTTTTGCTAGCTTGAGTTTGGTTTTTTTGGGGTAAGTTGGTTGGGTTTTCTTCCATTGGGGTTGGTTGGATGGGTTTGGTTAGGGTAGGTTGGTTGGCTAGGATTTGGTTCGGGTATGTTGGTTTGGTTTCATTGGAGTTGGTTGTGGGGGTTGAGTTTGGTTGAGGTAGGTTGGACGGGTTTGTTTTGATTGGGGTAGGTTGGTAGGTTTGATTTGGTTGGGTTTGGTTAGGGTTGGTTGGGTTTGGTTTGGTTGAGGTAGGTTGGATGAGTTTAGTTTGATTGGGGTTGGTTTTGGTTAGGGTTGGTTGGGTTGGTTTTGATTTGGTTGAGGTAGGTTGGATGGGTTTAGTATGATTGGGGTTGGTTGGGGTTGGTTTGATTGGGAGTGGTTGGGTAAGGGTTTCAGTTTGAAATTCAGAGATCCAGTTGCATATGCAACAATTGACATACAATAAACCACCAATGCACATATATTGTACATTGGTCTAATGATTACATATAATATTTTAGTCTATAATGTAAATGCAGTATAGCATTGTATTTAAAAATAACAACTGATAAAATAAGAGACTAAAAAAATAAAACTCATAAATACCCAAAGGGCCTAATGTATCATGTATCTGTCAGCCTGGTAGGTATGAGGTGGAAACTTGAGCAGGACAAATGCTCATGTAAAGTTGTATGATTGTCGTAAAATGACGTTGACCCCTTTAAAAACGTGTCGTTGCCAGATGGTGCTGTTTTGCGTTAAAGATGTGTTGTTGCCACTAGCCATATTGTTATCAAAAAGTTGTATTTGGTTTGGCAGTATCCGAGTAATTACCACTCACTAGCCTGAGTAAATAGGAGAACTCAGGACCAGTACAAGTATCGGTACCGGTATTGTTGCATCCTTACCAAATGACACAGGTGCCTTCGTGTTTTGTAAACTGTAGTGACATTGTAGGGACAGGAAATTCCGAAAGATTTTTTTCTTAGAGGCATAGAACAAAGAATCCAATCGAGATTGAAATCGCAGAAGAAAGAAAAGTGAGGTAATTACACAGGTATTACTAATGAAGCACGGGATTTAACATTTTATCATTTATACTAATCTATCATCATGAAAATATCTCAACTTTACTTTATAAACATGTTAATCTGTTATTTGTAGATGTTTATACAAACTCGGCTCCTTTCACCGGGATAACAGATGGTGTTAATATAATGATAACTTCTAATAATAATAATCATCATTTTAAAATGAATTGATTAATGACAGAAAAACATCTCAAGTGTCTTACGAACTAACACCGACTTATGAAAGAATTAATCATCATCAGTTAGTGCAGAGTCTTGAACCCACTGGGGGTAACAATGACCCAGTAACAGTCCGTATCTCAAATGGGAACCGAACCCCTGTAGGTTTGGCATCATACTGACTAATTACACTAATTAAGCTCACATTAATGACTTGTTTCCCGCCACACAGAGAACAAGAGAAACCCTCAGCCACCACTGTGGATTGCTCGGAGATGCCCTCTACAAGGAAAACGACTTTGCTCTCATTATTGACGGGAAGACCCTCAAATACGCCCTCACGTTCGGAGTGCGACAGTATTTCTTGGACCTCGCCCTCTCCTGTAAAGCTGTCATCTGCTGCAGGTAAGATTTAAACCTAAAGCCATGAAATAAACCTGAGACAATATATCCCACTATTGAAAGAATGAAGACAGTGTTCTGACCTTGCTGACGTTTTTGTGCTAAATCTGGTTCGTCACCTGAAGAATAAATACTTATTAAAATGAGTCTTTACGCTACGCACAAGGGGAAATCGTTTTCATCTACTCACTTTAATGCAGCAGATCAAAAAGAACTCAAACATTTCTTTTTAAACATACAATTTAACTATAAGATAATAAAAAATGTGTCCTTTCTGAGATGAGTTCTAATTCATCTGTTTGAAAGCGGATTTAGTCTTATAATGTCCTTAAAGCCTCCCGGCGATTAATGACCATCGCTACACAAAATGAAAGGACTTAATAATTAATAGAAGAAGAAGAAACCTTTGTAAGGAGTAGAGGTGGAGAAGGTGCAGGAGTATAAGTACTTGGGTTAAACTATTCAGAGAAATGGGGAATGTGGTAAAGAGGTGAAGAAACGAGTACAAGCTGGGTGGAGTGGGTGGAGAAGAGTGTGAGGAGTTGTCAGTGACAGAAGAGTAGCAGCAGGAGTGAAGGGAAAGGTTTCCAAGATGGTGGTGAGAGCAGCTCTGCTGGACGGTTTAAAGACGGTGGCTCTGACTAAAAGACAGGAGGCAGAGCTGAAGATGTTCAGATGTTCTCTGGGAGGGAGGAGGATGGAGAGAATTAGAAAGGAGGTCATCAGAAGGATAGTCCAGGTTAGACGTTTTGGAGCAAAGTCAGAGAGGCCAGATTGAGATGGTTAAGACCCGTGAAGAGGAGGGATAGTGGTTATATTGGTAGAAGGACGCTGAAGATGGAGTTGCCAGACACTTCCTTCTGAGCCACAGTTGCCACAATGATGGATTGATTTATCCATTTCCCATATGTGGCTCCGTAAACGGACACAGGTGGTGTAATGGCGTTGCCGCAGAAAACTATTACCGTTAATCCGTAAAGTCGTAAAGTCTAGTTATTGCTGCAAAGTGTTGTTGATGCTGTAATGTGGCGTGGTTGCCGTAAAGTGAACTTATAGTGTTATTATTTCCATGAATTGACTTTGTTGTTAAGTGATTTTGTTGCCCTGAAGTGTTGCTGTTACCGTAAAGTGGTAGCGTTGTCTTAAAGTATTAGCGTCCAACTCTGGGATATGATTAGCTCGGGGGAAAAAATACATAAATCCTTTACTTTTCCGTTTTTAACTATCCGCATTAAAATGTTAATGTTGACACTCGGATTCATAAATAAATTCCTTAAAATGGAGACTCATCAAAAAGTAAAAGTTATCCGGTGAATATAATTCTCCGATACCTTAATATGTGAATCTTTTATTATTATTGACGAGAGAATTTCGTCAAATCCACCCAAACTAGAAGCTGAAGGTAAATCACGTCGGTAATTTTGCTTGAAAATGACCCAAACTGCCTAAAACGCTACTGTATAATATTACTCAAAAGTTGTTGAGTATTTTATGGAATCATTTATAAAAAAGTGTGCAACAAATTTTAACGGTAAATTTTCAACATCGTGCAGCTTCTCTGTTGATCTACCAAGACCACATAAATAATAGGAAGTACTTAAGTGCTTAAGCGGCCATGACGCGGTCTGAGGCCAGAAGTCAGCGCCATCTTCTCAGAACAACACCAAACCTTATGACTCAGAGCACTACGTCAAACTTTTATTTGTTTTTCCCCCCTACCTCCACCTTCCTCTGCCTTGCGCACACTCTGTGGGCACTGGGAGACACCAGGAGATGAATGAGGCCTCTTAAACCACACAGAACATAAACATGAACAGTTTCACAGCTTAAAACAGACATGCAGTGTATGACATCATCTCTGGAGACTCTCTGTACTGTACTCTACTCCCGACCCTCTGGGGCACCGAGAGGAAGCGCCTGAGCGAGAGACCACGAGACATTCCTGTCAGCGAGGGCACAAATCAAGTTTGAAGACTTGTGGGTCAAGAGTTAAAAGATGTGTCCCAACCATCACCTAATGATCGACAAGAAAGATGAGTCTTAGAACTCCGCCCCCTTAAAAACTAAGTCCTTAAAATTACCAAACTGAATCAATAACTAGTTCCAGCTGGACTAGACCCGGGGAGACCTGATCACTACCAGGCCTCAGTAGACCTTCTTCAGAGGCAGAAAGTTTATTCCAAGGTCTCACCAGTAGCACAATATGCCAAAGTCAAAAGAAATTCCTGAAAGTGATAAAAATCACTCAATCTGGGAAGGCTTCCGAAGCCGTTTCCAAAGTTCTGGGACTCCACGGATACACAGTGAGACACATTTTCAACACATGGACAAGACCTGGAATAATAGTGAACCTTCACCGAAGTGGACCGCCTTCCAGAATTCCTCCAAGAGCACGATGATGGTTCCTTCAGGGAGTCACAGAAGATCCAAATAAAACATCCAAGGACCTGCAGGCCTCTCTCACCTCAATAAATGTCAGAGGTCATGGCTCCACTTCTCTACAGACACTGGGCAAACATGTCCTCATTGGAGAGAGGAGTGGAGAAAGACACTGCTGACCCAGCAGCTCATTAAGGCTGGTCTGAATTTACCCACAACACACCTTGATGACCTTGTAGGAGAATCTTCTCTGGACTGATGAGTGGAAAGTTGAACTGTTTGAAGACAGGGGGGAATTTATAATATATATTTTGTACAACATAATTATCCTGAACCTAATAAATAAAATTATCTGGACAATACATAGTGATACTCCAGGTATTCAACTCCATATCCTCTTGAGTAATATTCCCTGTGCTTGTGCTTCCTTTCAGAGTGTCTCCTCTTCAGAAGTCGGAGGTGGTGGAGATGGTAAAGAAGCAGGTGAAGGTGATCACGCTGGCCATCGGTGATGGTGCTAACGACGTGGGAATGATCCAGACGGCTCACGTGGGGGTGGGAATCTCAGGCAACGAGGGTCTGCAGGCGGCAAACTCCTCTGACTACTCTATTGCCCAGGTGAGCAGGACGGAAGAAAAAAATTGAATATTAAAAGTATGTTTTCTCGTTATAGCTGGAGGTGGGCTTTGAACAGTTTCAGGTTTTCTCTTATTTAGGTCAATATTAAGAAAAACCACAACAAGCAAAAAAACAGGAAGTTAAAAAGGAAACGGTCATTTAATTTTATAAACGTAGCACAACACTAAACATTTGTTCCTTCTTTTAAAAATAAATTAAATAACTAAATTGTTGGGGGTTAAAGTCTTGACTGGGGCACAGACTCTTCTGCTCAGAGGGTTAGGGTGAACACATGAACAGGTTTTCAACGGGGAATCTGTGCTCTAGTACCAACATCAGTTGATTTTTGTTTATCCAAACTAGAGCCTCGCTACAGGTTTGACTTTTTTTGGGCGGCTTGAGATCAGATATGATGAGTTTCTGTCTCACGTCTGACAGTAGATGTGATTGTAAGATTCTCCCCTTCACAATAAAAAGGTGGTTTGATAGCTATCAGATTCTGTACTGTAGCTCACCGTGGAACCGGTTACCCTCTGGACGTGGAGCATCTAAAGGGGAAACCTCATCACTTAATGTGTGAAATAAACTAAACAGCTGTGAAGTTGTAATATTGATATTCAGACCTGTATCCATCTCCTAGAACTCAGATTCCTGTCCTCCAGGGTCACACGTGTCATCGATAGCCTGGCACATTGTCCTGACGAACAATAGTCCGCTGATGGAGTGAAGTAGTAACACCTGTAGAGCAGGCCTCTGGTGACACCCAACTCTCAGCCTCACTGTACGGCAACAGGTCCCGGCAGAATGCTCCTTAAATACATACTTAAATCCCATTAATCAGCCTCTCTGAGACGCCACGTCGATACGGGATACCCAGAAGCAGCGAGAACCGTCGAGGTCCTGTATCAGGGCTCTGTTTCTACACAGCACGCCGCTCTCTGCAGCAGAATGTTTCTATTACAGCCACAGGGCTGTCGAGCATGGGAAACCTTTGGTTGACTCAAACACAGTACAGTCTCTGTGTCTCAGCGGCTTTCACCATTCAAAACTGCCATTACCTGTAAAAGCGTCTGTCTCTCAAAAGACAGGTGGCCTCCCCTAATCCATTTAAGTCGTGTCCCAACATCAAATTAAATTACACCGCCAGACGTCAAGTAGCGTTTTCCATATATCGGCATAACGGTACATTAACTATAATTTGCAGAGTGAAATCCATCCTCGAAGGAGCAGCATAACTTGTTTCCCCACTCCTAATAATGATTTAGGGAGTGTGGACCACCATTTAAGTCAGAGGCTGAGTCCTGATCTCGGCGTGGACACGGTTGCGCGTCCATCCGCCGCTCTTTGCTGGTTATCGTCCCCTCTCGCTCCTCATTTCCTGTCTTTAGCCAACTGTTTTATACACTACAATTTTAAACATTGCAATTAATCATGTTGGACTTTCATCATTGGCCTGATGAAGACTTAGCACCGAAACGTTGCATTAAATATCATTTTACAAGTTAGTCAGCGGGCGGGAGTTCCTTTTCTGCACGTTTTGAACCGTTTTATACAAAAATAAAGACTAAAATCCTCCCTCAAAAAACAGATATGTGGCGTTTTCTCGTCTTCATTTTGTCTCTGGAAGCTGTAACGAAAGACAAAGACACACATTCCTGCAAATCGAATGAAAAAATCTGTGCTTTGTTGTGGTTTATACGTTCCAAGCTACAAGTGTGAACGCACCTTTACGTTCTCATTGAAGAGCATCGGATGAGCTTCATGCCCATGTAGGAAACTCCACATTATCTGAATCCAGAGTGAAGAGGCTTCAGGTTGAGGCTCCCTGCTCTCCGTCTGTCATCAGCTCAGCTCTGAGTGAACTGATGTTTAATCCGACTATCCATGGGATCATGTAAAACTGGGGGCCGCCATTATGGCGTCATTTCACTCAAGAATTCTGTGGTTACGCTGAAAGACAACAGCGCCGTCTCATAAACAAAACCGTGCTTCCAAGTTCCATTCTAATCCCGGTCCATCATCATCTGGTTTCTGAGACGTTTCCCAAACGTTTCCTTTTGTCAAATGATGAAAAGGAGAGGATACTGTATCAGGCTTTGTTTTTGTCATGTAGACTTTTGCTCCAGACTAATCACACAGCAGCCAGAAACAACATTGGATCGGCTCAGCTGGGCATCGGCTCTAAATGGAGCCGTATTTGTAAAGCTATTTAACTATTATTCTGATCCACTATTGACCAACACCCCTACATGACCTCCTCCATCTCCTACAACATTTAAAGCTCCTTCTTAGAATGGTTGAGTTGAAACTCCAGGAATGTGTTAGTAAGAGCTTTGGCTCATCAATCCTCTCTGCTGGACGACAGAACGCCGTTGCTCCCTTTAAGCCTGAAGATCCTGCTGAAGCTGATTTACGTTTCCAGCACTGATTGCTGATTAGACAGACTTCTCTCAATAAATTTAATACTAATTTCCAGCAAGCCTTTGAGGCAGATGCGGCGTACATCACTGAACTGATTTGTTTTGAGTATGTCTGAAACCAAAAGAATTATACTCATGGTCAGAGATTCCAAGAATAATGCTGATCAGCTGATCCTCTTGCAGTCCATCTCGTCAAGCAGCTATCAGGGGATATTATCCATCAGGAGATGCTCTCAGTTCTTACCTCTGCTTTTTTGGTTTAAGCTAGACAGATGGACTGACGGATGGTTTGCCACGAGAGATGAAAACGAAGGAGATGGGAAACATGACAGAGTAGACGAGACGTGTGAAGAGACAAAAAACACTCAGAAAGAGGGATTGTAAACGCATATCCGTATTTCACCATCTAGCATGATTATTTTGAAACTGATACATAGTCTTTTGGATGTTTCCCATGAACCTCTACAAAGAATAATTTGATGTATTGTGACATTTTTATTTGCTTTTCTTTTATATATATCTCGATTTGTATGGTTTGCGTGTCTGGACTACAGGAAGACTCGCCACTACATTAGAAGCGCTTAATCAGGATCTGAGTACTTGAGTAAATAACGTGCAGACGGAGGTTTTCATTCATTCATTCGTCTCCTTTTCCTCCATGTCCTCCCACAAAGTTTAAGTACTTGAAGAATCTGCTGCTGGTCCATGGAGCCTGGAACTACAACCGTGTGGCCAAGTGCATCTTGTACTGTTTCTACAAGAATATTGTCCTCTACATCATTGAGGTGAGTCTCCAGCAGCAGCCGGCACCGAAGCGTCTCTGAATGTAGAGCCTCGAGGTTTGTCCTCATGACATGACGAGGAAAAGGAAAAGATTCCTCGTCAGAGTTTCCATGTTTGTATTTCCTTTCAGTTCAGCTGCCAGTTTTCTATGGATCCCGTGTGAAAGGTTTGACTGCTGACACGCGAGGATACAACACACACCCACTTACAGGTTTCACTCCAACAGCCTGGCACTGATTGTAACGATCTCTCAGCCTGAGTTTGACGTCTGTCACGGCTAATAGCGTCTCCTTGTTAGCACCTCCAGTAGAACCTGGGCCGGACGGTCCCTTTTCTCCGGTGGGAAGAACATTAGGCATCCGGTTTGACATTTACTCATTACGTTTTTAGTAGATTAGTTCTACTAAAGTAGATTTATTCTACTACTGTTTAGTTATGATGTTCTTCTCCTGCATTTTTAAGCGTTCGACTTTACATTATTAGCCTTAAAATAGTAAAAATAAATAAATGAAATTGTTTTAATGGGTTCCTTTAGCTCCAATAAAATCCTCTCGTATCTCATAATTTATCTAATAATCTGCCAATTCCTAATGTGTCATTCGTTAAGACTTTCAAACTGGGACCAATGATATATTTTTGTGTAATCCTACTTTTTACAGTCTCCTAGTTGCTCGCTATTTCCCTTTATAAAGATATGGTGTTAATAATGTATTATTGGGTAAATTACCACTGATAATAAATAGGTAAATAGAGAAAAACTGCTTTACATTGTTATATTTCAGAACCTACATGTTACACATTTGTGTTATTGAATGGGTAAAGAAATCTATAACCATGTTACTTCCATGCAAACAAACCAGGCTTCCTTTCCGTACAGTTAGAGTATACACACTGAGTTATTTGTCATGTTTTAGTCATTTTAATATAATATTTCAGAACTTACATGAGTCAAATTTTTCTTTTTATTATGAGGGAAAGGAAATAATATATTACAAATGTACCAACCCATTTTCCAGTTAAATACCTAGTTCCTTTCACCTGTAGTTCCTCTGTATTAACCTATTTAATACCAGCAGTCAATACCCAATAATATATTATAATTTGCCATATATTTACTGAGTAAATATCTGGTAATAAGGGGACTGTAAAAGAAAAATGTTTGATAAAGTATTTTTATTTTTCCTCACTCCTTTGATTATTAGACTTTTACTGGATATTATATGGAGAATCTGGATCAGGTAATCATTTATATATATTCTGTGTATGTCAGTGCTGGTCGGGGATGTTGGCTCTGCTTCGGTGCGGGAGGTTTGATGGCGTGTGACAGATACCAGACTCGGGTTGAAAGCTATGGCCAAGAATGACCAGACAGGTTAAGTGCTTCCTATCAGCAGCAGCTTTATCATCAGGGGTGCTCCAATGTTTTTGATCTGCTGGCCGAGCACTTGTCTGATGCAGGCGGCAAACTTGAGCTCTACACCCTCTTGTGACTCTTAAATCAAATGTTGTCCCTTAATGCGTTTGAGGACGTTTTAATCAACTCACATGGCTGTAATGTTTGTCAACCCACTTAAAGATTTGAAATGTAGCATTTCTGAATTTCTTGCCATATTTAAAAAGCACGACATCTTTGTCAAATTTATGATATAATCTTGAATGGTTCCATCAATGTTCGAAACCAGAGGAAGCAGGAATAACACTCAAGGTTAAGCTGCTTTTTATTTATGTTTTCTGTTGCCATGACGTCCACGAGTCGACAAACATGGCGGTCACATAAATACAAATTTAAAACGTGACCTCATCTGAAAACATTTCTGCCCCGGTCCTGTCAGATATTTTTCCATGCAGTGGTTGCCGTATTAGAATGAAGACAACTATCCCATAATAATCCCATGGCGGATAACGTCTTTTGTTTTGTTTTTGACGGACCCCCAGCAGCCGATACTTTATGCTGCGTGTTTATCTTGCGGATGATTTCGTAGCCATTGTAAGAATAGTTTGTTTATACGGTAAGAACTTTAACGCCTGCTTTGGGTTCACCAAACGCCACAAACTAAAATTAAAGGGAGACAAACATAGAAAATATTTAAAGAATCAAACATAGTCTACAAAAAAAAAAAACTCACTTTAAAAGATGGTCCCCTGTCCCCCTTCCAATAGCCAGAGAAAGCCAGTGATTTATCCACTTCATGAGCCGCTGTGCCGTTAAAAGGGGGACAATCTGGAGAAGGAGCCCTGGTTGTGTCCACAGTGGACAGAGAAAAGGGTCCGCCACATGTTTTTAAAATATCATCACCACATAACCTGTCACCGGAATATGAGCTCTTTAAAATCCTTTCTTGTTCATCCTCCATCTGTGACATTTGACCTCCGATCCCTTATTTCATCCTCATTTTAGTTTATATTCCACGGAGAATCAGGAGACTACCTTTAACATTCCAGCATGTCTGCGTCTCTATTACGAGGCTCCAGTCTATAAATGCAGCCATCTTTCACAGCAGCTGTTTGATCAGGTAATATACCAGTGGAGTTCAGAAATAAGATGTTATTTGACGAACAGTGCTGTGAAAACGTATTTGACACCCTCCCCAGAATTCTTCAGATTGTTGTGTGTATCTCAGTCTTAACTTTGTAAGATCTTGAAACAAAGTTTGACATAAAAATAAAACAAAAAACCCTGTGTTTTATTTTTTTTACATAAATCTGCGTTTTATTATCTTCTGATATTTTGTTTGAATTTCTAAATGGATCTCCAAACCTGGTCGGAATTTTTCTGAACATTGTTGATCCAGTTTTTGTGTGTCCAGCTCCTCCTTGAAACACACCAGGTCCCTTTCAAAAGCAGGTCTTTTCCTGCAGCTGGGATGTAACATCTATAGTCCTGTCTGCAGGCTCAGCTTCTTTCCAGCACACCTTTTGTTCCCCTCTGAAAACATAACTCCCCTCCCCCTGGTGCTACACCCCTTCTGGGGATTCGAGTAGATAATGGGACATTTCTTCTCTTTTTGGCCGCTTCAGTATTTCAAATGTCCCTGTTTTGTAAGAGCCTGACATCTAACACATAAGCAACCCCGGGGTACGGCCAAAAGCTGCATTTGTCGCACTTATAGGTTTACGTTTGTGCTACCGTGTATTTCTCCTCGACTCCCGGGCTTCATTGCACGTAGAAAGTCGTGGAAAACGTTTGTTCACATTGTGGAATTGTTTTGTTCGCAGCACCATTGTCTGGTACAGTTTCAATACCAGGACCAGGAGACTCTATCTTCTTGCCTCTTTAAAATCTCCCACTCTTTCAACTGTGTTCTTTTGAGTGACACAGGAGTAGGAGGGCAAAGGTTTCTGCTTTTGTTCACTTTCATTTGAGAGACCGTTTACATGACATCAGGTTTTCCTATGTCTGTATGGGGAGCAGTGGGAATTCCCTGTGTGGCATCCAGGGGACAAATTGGCGGTCAGTGTTTTGCTCAAGGACACTAAAACATGTAGAGTATAACCAGTCGGGGGTCAAACGTTGAAAACAAATATTTATGCTCTTATTGAAAGCTGGAACATTTTTTCCTTTCTTACCCCTGAACAGTTCGGAACCGAGCTCTGTCGGACTGGACAGTTGAGTATTACTGAATTCACTCATCTATGATCAGATATCATTCATTTCCTTCCAATTATCCGCGATCGGATGGCAGTGGCAGCAAGCTAAGAAGAGTATTCCAAACGTCCCTCTCCCCGGCGACATTATCCAGCTCATCCTGGGATACCCCGAGGCGTTCCCAGTCCGGATGAATTATAAAGTCCCTCCAGTGAGCACTGGGTCTACCCACAGGGTCCCTTCCCGGTGGGACTTGCTCGGAAGCCTCCAAAGGGAGGCGCAGACAGAACAACAAAAGTCTTTTAATGCGTTGATTCATTTACAATCCTCCAGTAAACTGTAGAGTCGCTGCACCGTTACTGTGATAAGCAGAGATCATTCATCACTTACTGATTCTTTCAAGACTTTTTCTGCGGTGTCGTTATTTAAAGGTACATCACAAGTCGGTTTTTGCGGATCTGTGAGTAAGGGGAACAAAACAACTTGAGATAACAATGAGGAATAGCTTTTTGTTTTTGAGCTAGAGCGGTGTTGTGTATCAAAACCGCCATAGACTCTAGGAATAGTTTTGAAAGATAGTTTGACTCTCTGAGGATTAAGTGTGAGTCAGAAAGAGAGACTGTGACCCCAGTATATGATTGATTGACAGCTGGAACTGCTTGGATTTCTGCACACTCTTGATTATGGCTCCTTTTCCTAATCAGTCAAGTTTGGACACGCTTGAAAGTTGAAACATGACTGTATATTTAATTGAAAGAGCCAGTTATAATTACTCAAATATATTTTAAACCATCTCTCCCATTCCCTTAATGAACTCTAAGCACGATTCATAACCTGACTTTGTAACAAATTACGCTATTAACTGAAAAACAATTAAGAAAATGATTGAATTCAGCTTCATTGAGGCCAAGAACTCTTTTCCAAAGGAGCTTTATTCAAGTGGTCGATCCAGCTGGCCACTCATCTTTGATTGACACATTTCCAGGGTGCTACAGAGGGGCTGATGGACAAGTGGCATTTATGAGGCAATTACATGAAAGCTCATTCATTGTGGCTCAGAGTAGCCAGAGACGTTGAATGAACCCACAGAGGCCGTGTCTGGCATTGTAGGACGGCATGTGTTTGCAGCTCCACATATTTCCTGCACATTTTGAGGCTCCATCTTTATTCTTTAGTTGCTTTGTATGAATTCTATTTGCAATTCTGCGGTTCGAAGCTTAGGAGTTTCAGGACTCACATTGTTTGGGGGAAAATGTCACACCCCACAACCCTCAAAACCCATAGTCACTTTAGACAAGGCTGCAGCCTTGGAATCAAGGATTTCTGATTCTCTGATGAATATGCAAGAAGTCTTCTTATCGGCTAGCTGCTGCCCAATCCTCCTTTTCTCTTCTCCGGCTTCCCTCCATTACTGTTTTCACGATGTGCAGTCGGGGAGAGAGGCCAGCCACACCCCTTCGCTGAGTGGCACTCAATGAAGAGAAGAAAAAAAAAAAAAGGTGGGGGGGTGTCCAGCCTGGTACTTCCCCTAATGAGCAAATCAATGCATCTGTCCCTCAAGAGACGGGAGCCGGAGAAAGAAGAGAGAATCTATTGGGACCCCAATGACCAGGCCAAAACACTCACACAGAAGCGCTTAGGAGCTCAGCACAACAGCCCAAAGCCTCTCACTGGGCAGAGCTGTAATTAATTCAGCAGTTTGACCTACCCGCTAGCCCTTCGTTAGCATTGCTTGAGCCACGCTAATGGTTGAACCTGCCACATGGCTTTGGATTCATCCCCGCAAACCCATAGCAACGGCATCTGAAGGTAACAAGCAAAGCAATTCTTGCAGCGCCAGCTACTGATTCTTATGGTTATGAAGCACATCACTATGAAAGCTGGCCCCCTCTTAGAAAAAGAAACAACATCATGGTAGAGTGCACCTGATGAAGCAGAGAGGGTGGGTTCGGCGTCGGGTGGGTGTGGCAGAAAGGGGAGCTGAGGGCGCGCACACATAAACAGAGGCTTCGTCTATAGGCAGCCAGCCTCCCCCCTTCCCCCACGCCGTCCCACCAAGGGAATGAAGAGGGGGTGAGTGGTGGGGTGACAGACATTTGTTTTCATGCATGCTCTTACGCAATTAAAAGGGAATGGCCAGTGGCGGATCGGTATTGGTCGTGCAGGGAGCAGCAGCAGCGGGTGGGGCCCCCAAACAGGCTTTGTCCCAATCTGAAAATCTGCAGCAGCTCATGCCTTCATAATGAAGTTAAATGAAGCGAGGAAATGCTTGGTTGGCGATGGCTAAAACACAGCCCCCCTGATGTTCCCCTGACTGAGAGCTGACTTTGGCCCACTGAGTGTCAAACTGTAACTCAGCCAGGACGCGGTTTTCCTCCTGGATATGTCAGAAAAACATTCAAGGACGCCATTTTTCCTTCTCATGGCCGTAGCGTTACAACTCCACTTGTATGCAAATATAGTTTATTAAGAATACCTCGCTTCTGTCCAGGTCATAGAAGCATTAGTATGACTAATCAGGACGCAGTGATAACCCTCATCTTCAGCCAACATATGGTTTACATTTCCCCCGTCTCCATTTCCTTACACCGTATATCAAAGTCTTCATCACTCAGGCGGTCCCAGCCCAACCCTGCCCCCCGTAACGCACCAGTCTGTCACCCACTTGTCTTCAGATGGATCAAGGAGGTAAAAAGAAGCCTTGATGTATGTTTGTTGGTCATCCGCTGATGAATTTGGTAGATAATTTGTGTTGAGAGCGCGGCATCTTCAGCTCAAGACCCTCGTTTGTTTGGCTTACTGGCCTGTGGATCCGGCGGCAGCACATCAAACAGACCCGTGTTTGCTTTAGAATCGTGTTGTTTATTTATTTTGTTTATTGATCCCTCAATGAAAAATAACAGCAGGATATAGTCATCGTATGTCTGCCTGTCCATCTTAGTTTGATCGGATCACACCTCTAACTGTACATTCAGCTTCATCAAATGTTTCATACACTAAATCAACTATATTATGTAAGACCTTTGTGGACCCCAAGAATTTAGATACAACTAAAGCGAACCACCCCGTGGTATGTGTGTGTGTGTATGTATGTGTGTGTGTGTGTGTGTGTGTGTGTGTGTGTTTTGTCCTTATTACATTTTTTTAGTCTAAATATTTTCATGTGAAGGGTCTGCTCTCTCTGTGTTATAGAAAAAGACGTGGTTCTGAATGTGCATGGAGCAGATTGGCCGAAGGACAGGAGGATGTGTCGTGTTCTGATGCATTTGTTTAATGTTTTGCAGGATCGGGGGAATAAGTAATCCCTGGTTTCTGTATTTGAAGGACATTTTTCCTGCTTGACTCCTGAAATGACCATTATTGGAAGATTCATTATCAACTTTGCCGTCGTTTAGAAGATATATTAGCGGGAGCTGTTCACTCTTTTATATTTTTCATATTATATGAGGCCCTGCTCTCTCGCTCTCTCTTACCCTCTCTCTCTCTCTCTCTCTCTCTCTCTCTCTCTCTCTGAAGTCTGTGTCGGAGGACAGTGAAGAATGTACTGTGATGGAAAAGTGGATTGTTAGTCTGTAGACAGTGGGAGCCCGTCTCAAATCTGATAATAGTAACCGCTGACTCTCACTGTCACTAATGGAAAGCATATACCGAAAGAGCAATTAGAAATGCTAGAGATTTTCATCATCTAGTTAGAGGGAAGCCAACAGTATCAAATTCACAGCTGAAGGCCTGGCTGATTAACGTGACACGCAGAGGGAAATGTGAGGATCGCAGAACCAAACCCATGCTTGTCATCATGGTTTGTCCAAAAAAGGGATAAACTCTTGAAAGACAAACCATATTAAGAGTTCCACTGCCATTCCTCTCGTCTCTGTTGCTGTTCTAACTCTTTCTTCTTGTGTGATTTCCCCCCCCCCCAGATCTGGTTCGCTTTCGTCAATGGCTTCTCGGGCCAGATCCTGTTTGAGCGCTGGTGCATTGGCCTGTACAATGTGGTGAGTGTTAATAAAATGAACTCCTCCTCGGAGCCCGCCTCACTTCTTCAACCTGCCGCTCCCTCACACACAACCGATTCACAGCGGTGCCACAAAACGGATCCCTTTATTGCGTGACAATTTCATCACCATCTTGAAAACTTTCCCCTTTATTTATGACCTGTTGTCAAGTCCATATTCCCTACGCTCTCTAAACTATGCACCGAGTACGAGAGAAAAACCGCATGGTTTGCCCCACAGAGTGTCGTTAGCGAGGGCAGCTATGTTTGAATGCTGAAAAGATCGGGGGAAGAAAGGAGCGGCTGCTAATGCAGGGAGTCCCACAGGGCTCTACAATGGGACCACTCATAATGAGCTCATATTTCATATCTGGCATGTATTAACTAGGAAAATAAATGAATGTGAAAGTCTGATCTTTCATACCATGCCATTTAGCTAATAGAGAGTCGATAGGCCTCTTTAAACCGTTTTTTATAATCGACTCAATTCAATAAACATAAACGAATGAGTGAAGCGTGAAGGGAAATCTCCCGGCAATCTTGACCAGAAAAAGGTAAACATTAGCGGTGGTTACGTACACGCTTTTCTTCAGTGTGGCTGATGATTTCAGGTCTTCTATACATGGGATATGATCTGAAATGCCTGGTATTTACATGAGATGTGATCTAATACCGTCTGGTGTTTACATGCGTCGACATATGGAATAGAACAGCTGCGTAACATACGCTAAACTGATGGAACTCCGCTGATCCCTGATGCTTCGGCGACTGCTGCCTTCACCAGATCCTGTGTTTGTTGAGTGGAATCACCGTTGGTCACACTGCTGTCCTCATTATCTGAAGAATGCAGTGGGAAAAACGTAAACCCCGTAAAACTGTAAGCCCGACACAAATCAGCCCAATACTGCAAAACCAACTTTCAGCTGAAATGCTAGCTCATGCATCTCACCGGTACTTCTTTGTGCGATGTTTAATTATTCTTTTAGGCTGCGTTGTGTCGCAAGCCTGCCAGAAAATCGTAACGTTAGCTTCAACAACATCTGATCGTTAGAAGCAGAAGTTTCAGAGTGGTATTAGTTTAGCCAACGTTTCGTAACGATAAGCAGGGTCGTGTGTTCTAAACTTACCAGAAGTGCTAACGGCATCCGACGCAACGTTAACTTGCATTAGGCTAGTTAGTAATGTACCAGAAAAGCTAACGTCAGCTTTAACTTTTGTCTTAAGTAACATCTTAGACATACTTTTCGGAAAAAAATCCCTGATCTATTATTGAATTTCATTTTTATTCGTTTCAAATATTTTTAAATTTTTTATTTGAAAGTATTTATAAAGTTACGCATATAATATCTTAATTGTTTTATTTATAATTTTTTGTTGCCTTTTCTTCCATTATGTCTGACTTTTAACTTCTATCATTATTATTATCACTATTCACTTATTTATTTGAAAGCAGAAGTATTTTACATGACGTTAGTTAGAAGGTGGTGTTTTGTGTTAAACCTACCGGAAAAACTAACATTAACTTCAACATCATCCGAAGTAACGGGAGAAACGGAAGAGTCCCCATGAAAGCTCAGATCCAATCCATGGATCCATGGATCTGAGAGACCAGTTCTTTGTAAAAAGGAGGTTCTTTGGTTGGATCCAATTTAGTTCCTGCGGGATTTAAACTTACGCCTTAAAACAGTTTTTAATTTGTTAAACGCTTCAGACATTCCAGATTGTTCTCGGCCTTGTTTTTAAGGTTCATTACTTCTTACTTTCCAACCGTTCAGACATCAAATCATGTGAAACCCTTTTAGCGTTTGTATGAGAAACAAACTCTCTGCTGTGGTCCAGTTCTGTTTGGAGGCGACACTTTGCATTTATGTTAAGATGGGGAGCATAAATAAATAATAATGCTGCTAAAAAAAATCGTGTCCCTTGTTTACCGTAGAATTTTTCTTTTAATTGGACGATTAAAGGGTTTATACTTCCAATCTGCAACCGGCTTGGGTCGTTCATTCTGAATCAGGTGTTCACATGGAGCGTTTTTCTTCTGATTGGGCTTTCAAACCAATTTCACTCCCATTATAAGCACCCAATTAAACCCGGCTCGTGTCAGTTTAGGAGAACACTTCCACAAGCCTGGATTTCACAATAAGCATGCACCACCTTAGGACCAGTATTGTCTTGTGGGGCAGAAAGTTTTTCACCTCATCCATAGACTGAGGGAATTCCTCCGACTCAGTGGGGGTCTGTCGGAGGCAGTGGGCTGAATCCACCCCTCAATGGAGATCAGTTTGGGCCTGACTTTAAATAAGAAAGGAACCCAGTGGAGCATGTCCTGTGGACTGCTGGACTCCCACTCCAGATGGGCCAACAAGGAACTCACACCAACTGACATGCTGAGCCACCCCCCCTCCACAGCCACACAGAACCATCGCTCCTCTCTCCTCCCAGCAGCTGCTGAACTCGACAACATTACAGCACAGCTCCGAAATTAAACCGGAGCGAGGCTCTAATGGCTCCTTCTTCGTCGGGAGCATCGCAGATGTTCACTGGAGATGGCTTTTACAGATGAACATATGTGAAGCATGTCAAATCAAAATAAGAAACACGGAAGGGTTCAAGGTCAACGATCCTCAATGATGTAAAGAAAATAATGAAGGAGAACAAAATGAAACAAATAATCCTTAAGTATAACATATGGTGATTCTGGAAACCATGACGACAGGCGGGTTTTCAATTAGACGCTGCTTTCAGCTGCACAAAACATCATACCTCACAAGCTAAACCAGCCTCCCCATACTTGTCAGCCATAACTTTGAAACCAAATACCAAATGTTATGTAGGTACATAACAGTCCACCTGGTCTGACACCTCTGTATCAGAACCAACATGAACTTTTTCAGCAGTTTGTGCCACAGTAGCTCTTCTGTGGGATCAGACAACATCCCCATGCCCTCCAATGAGCCTGGTGCCCCCATGAACCCGTAAGTGGCTTCTTTAGGCCACTTTGGTAGGTTTTAACCTCTGCAGAACAGGAACACCCAACAAGACCTGCAGTTCTAGAGGTGTTCTGACTCACTTGTCTAGGCCTCACAAAACAACCAGTGTCAAAGTCCCTCAGATCCTCATGGTTGTCTATTTTTCCTGCTTCCAACATCAACTTCAGGACAAAACTTCAGTGTCCCATGGCACCACTGACAGGTGCCATGGGAACCACATTATCTATGTTTTTCATGGCACAGGTTGGTGGTTATAATCTTACGGCAGATGAGTGCACACATATTAGACACGATAAGTAACTGAGCCTTATAATATGTAGATGTTTCTAGCAAATAATATATAGCAAAGCTTAGCAAATACCCAAAGCAATATCCACAACTTGGGCTCACCAGTGGAAAGGGGGACGGGTCAGAAACCGATGGCTCTGGTTTGGATTTGATCAGTAACAAAGAAAATGAAATCCTAAATTGAAGGAGTCCATTTGAGAATCACTTTGTGTGTGAGCGACACTGTCCATACCAGCTGCATAATCAGTAAATGTAATAAGTGAAAGCTGTAAGTGTTCACATTTACTTCACATTCATCAGCGGAGCTGAAAAAGAGCCAATAGGAATCATTACACTGAGATTATTTTGTGACTTTTTTTTTATGTCATAACAATGTTATTCATTTTCATCAACTTTTCTTAATATTTTCATCACTTAAATAAAAAATATCTGTCTTTCATTTGTTGTAGAATTAAGTATTTGTGTGAAACAATGAGCAGAGTTAATGTCAGTGATTTTTTTTTTCTCCTTCAGATCTTCACTGCCCTTCCTCCTCTCACTCTGGGAATATTTGAGCGCTCCTGCAGGAAAGAAAACATGCTGAAATACCCTGAACTCTACAAAACCTCCCAGAATGCCATGGGCTTTAACACCAAGGTAATAATTACATTCTTCATACACCTTCTCGCTGTTTTAGTTACATGTTTACCAGATTTAAATAATAATAGATGACTTTTATTACCCTGTAATTCAATCAATGATCCTCAGCTACTGACATGGTTTCTGTAAAGAGTTTAAATCATTTTTTACTTTTGAGTTTGAGTTGTCTTTTTTCTGGCCCCAACTCTAAACCTGTTCAGTACTTACCCTCAAAACTTTATGTACTCTTATTCTCTGAGTTGGAGAAGCTCCTTTTGTTTGAAGCATTTGATTATTTGTTACATTCTATCATTACAACTTTTACACTTTTTTACACTTTTACACTTGAGTAACTTCTCTTTCCTCAGTGAAACAAGTCTTTGTCAGAGGATCTTGAGTATCTCAAGATCCTTTTTGTTTTGTTTTGTGTAATTGTTACTATCATACTGTTACACACTGGCTGCTCCTACTGCCTGGAATACACTTCAGAAGGACATTAAACTGCCAGATCTAATTTCCATCAGTGATTTTGCTGGGATTTTAAAGGATCTTGAATGAGAGGCAATTGGACAGTCTGGTTTGCATTTGATTAGCTTGTTTTACCTGGTTTTAATAATATGTGTTGTTTTTTATGTGTAAATTATGACGTGTGCTGCTGCTTTCTTGGCCAGGACACCTTTGCAAAAGAGATGCCTGATCTCAATGGGATATTTCCTAACATAATTAAGGTTAAAGTAAAGAAAACTATCGATTCAAATTGTACATGAAAATCAGATTTATAAAAAAAAAAACATTTCACATACAGCATGTATTCAGAGATCGGCCAGAACATTTAAACCATAATTCCATTTTTTTGTTAATTAACCACTTTTCCTGCTCAGGTACATAAGGGGCTAGAACCTGTCCCAGCTGACATTGAGCGAGACGGGGTACCAGTTCACACACAGGGCCGATACGTAGACACAACCGTCCTCACTCACTTTCACACCTATAGACAATCTACAGTCACCACACAGAGACACAGAGAGAACTTTAAACTCCACACAGAAACATGGGAACCTTTTACAGCCAGAACAGCTCTACAATGGACTTTGTGTTCTGGTCCACTAGTTGTCCTTCCATACAACACTTTGGTTGAATCTAACGACTGTAGACCAGGATTACCCAACAAGACCTGCAGTTCTGGAGTAACCCATTTGTCTCGCCACATTATGGCCCTCGTCTCCTCGCTCAGATCCTTACACTCCTCTCTTGTGATCTTCAGCTTCAGTCACATGAAGTAATGATGGGAGCTCCTCAAGTTTTCCAGATTTGCAGTATTCCAAGAAAAAACCCTTCAACTTATAAGGAACCTGTATTCAGTAAACATATAGCAGTTTTAAAAACCTGTTTTGGGTCTTGGGGTCCATTGCCATCATCTAATTTACCATTTAGATTTTCCGGAAGGTGAATTTATGTTAAACCTTTAAATATGTGGTACATATATCTGTAATTTCCTACAGCTCAACTTCTTTTACATGTCACCACACATCTGCAGCTCTGCTCATTTTAAACACACCGCCCTAATTTAGCTTTTTATTTGTGCATCGGAGCATAAATGTTCCAGCTCTTACGACTAATCAACGTCATGTAAATGACAGGACGTCTCCCTGTCGTCTGCTGTTTTGGGATGCGTCGCCTCTCCCGCTGACCTGGCAGCTGCAGCCAGAGGGTCTCCACTTATTTCCCGGGTTTGGCCCGGCTTGACCTGTCCTGTCTGTCCATTAGCTTTCCCCCGCTGGTAATAAAGACGTCTCCGCTTTCCTCCGCGCTGAGACACAGCCCCGGACCCTCCTCACAGGCGCGGTGACCTGGTTAGCGCCGCACAGAGGTGGATTAAAGGCTGATTGGCCATGGTGGTCAGGGGCAGTGGAGGTCAGGTGGGTGGAAGGGGTGCAGCAGGAAGAAGGAATAGAGAGAGTGTGCTGTCATTGTGTGACAGCATTTGTTGAGGGAAGTTATGCAATTTGTTTAAGTAAGGGAGGGGTTTGTTTTCAGAAGGAGGCTGTCGGATTGATTTCAACCTTCTAGGACCACACTCAATCTCTGGAGTCACACATGTTCATGTTCTCCAGCGTCACCCAGAGAACACTGCGTGCTCTTTACAGTCTACAGCAGCGGGCTCCTAGGTAACCGAGTTATGTTCATAATTCTATTTATGTTAGAGGAACTGCTCCCTCTACAGAGGAACCAAATTGTGCCGCCATGTTTGTACAATAGTCTTAAACAGACAAACTGCCTCTGCAAACTAGAAGAAGAAGAAGAAGAAGAAGAAGAAGAAGAAGAAGAAGGAGATGCATAAATAGCTCCTGGCTAACTGTTTTGTGTCAGGAGAAGCTTTCTGAGAAAAACATTTTTTACAAATGGTGGTTCATACTTATTATTTAAGACAAGAAAAGCGACTTGTTGCAAGCATGGTCAACCACGGACAAATCATTGAGACTTGAGAATCAGGGATTTATGTTGGCAGAATGAAACCGTCCAATGTTTTATAGTGCAGCGCCGTTTCCTCCTTTAGCTTGTGTTTTTATCTGGATCTGTTTTGAAGCCTCTTCTCTCTTTGGTCAACACTCTGTGGTTGCTTTAAACTTTCTGACTAATATAAAATGTCAGTAGAAGTTTCTCAGAAACTTAGTTTAACTTGGTTTAACTTAAACTTGGGTTAGGAAACAATGTCTCCTAAAACACTGGATCCACTCCTGATTCATCTGATACCTGAGAAGCACCAGTGCTTCTCAGGTATCAGATGAACCGATGAACTCTTATGGCGTCCATCGCTGCGTTTACCCGTCTTCATTAAAGGGCAGCTAATGTGCTCCAAACTTCATTTTCTGTTATGAATTACAAATAACATTCAGAATTCAGTTTAGTTTGTTGACTTTGTTTGCCGTAGTAATTTGTTTTATTGCGGTAAGAAAAGGTTACATTTTTACTTTAAAACACACTGTATTGATGGCAGAACCTTTTAAACCGGATCTCTTCTCTCTCTAACTCAGTGTTTCGGATGCATTTGCCTCAATTGTTAGATATGGAATGGCATTTGATATATTCAAAGTTACTGAGCCCAACATTTTTTACATAAGGCGACAATAATATATATCGTCCACCACAACTCATTTTGGACTATTTTCATTTATATTTGTTAGTGGGGATTGGACTCTTTTCCCCATATTTACATATTTATCTTATTTAATTGTACTTCTACTTACTTGTGTGTACATGTTTATATTTGTTCTTAAGAGTCATAGAGTCTGCTCACAAAACCTACATGTTTACCGTTCCATCCTTCTTTTTTTCTAACTCCTGCTACCGTCACTTTAAAATGTTTAAGCTGCTTGAATTTCCCCGTGAGGATTAAGAAAGTTTGTTCTATTCTATTCTAATTGCTCCATTTCTCAGACACCGTTGGAAGTGTGTGAAGAAGTATATAAATCCATCAGCCTGAGCCTCGTTTTTAAGGTTTCGGGCATTTTAGAGGGAAAAGAAATCTGCAGATTAATTGATAATTAAACAGTTGTGACTTGCAGCCTCACTTATATCACACACGTTAGAATAACTGTTAAACAAAAAATATGTGAGAAAGTCTGTCCTGGAGCGATGTCTGCAGAATTACATAACAACATTTGACACCATGATTAAGACGACTGACTGAATCCATCACAGACAGGAAAGGGATGTTCTATCTGGGCAGAACAGGACCGCCATATGTATAAAATCTTATTAGCTATCTGTAGATGGATGTCGTCCGTGGTGGTGTCGACAGCATCGGACTCCGTCTTCTCTCCGGTGATGATGACGCAGCAGATTAGGGTGATTAGTCTTCAGACTGGTTGAACTTTGCCGTGGGATGGATTTTCCCTTCATTAGCCATCAACTGCTCCGTGCCAAGAAAGGGTCACAAAAGTATGCGTCTGATAGTTAAGAGCAAATGAACCTCAATTTTATTTACGCCACATTTTCCAAGACCCATAAATGATGACTCGGCCAGGTCAGCAGGTTGTTTTTGCTGGCTCCTCCACTCTTTTCCCCAGATATTTTCCTTGCAGCTGGCCCGAGGCGAGGCGAGAAAATCCAGCAGGAATTTGGCCCCTCAAAGCCTGTCTTTTAGCACGCCTGGCTCTTTTGTACACAACAGATACTGTCTTTGTGCGTTAAAGCTGTTTGTATTGTGGAGGTGGGCGAAGGGAATGACCGGCGGCGTTAGAAGCACGAGGCGTGGCCTCAAACGTGTCGCCTGTTCCCTTATAATTGCGTATTCCCAACACCAACACTTGAGTCACTCTAATAAACCGCAACGGCCTTTATGTGGTCGGGGCAATTACAGCCGTTTAACAGCATCACCTCTAATACCACATTTCATTCACACTCTTTCCTTTCTACCTCCAAAGAGAAATCAGAGGAATGGCTCTGGAAAAGGTTTCGCTCGCTGTCCACAAAGGACAAAAATCTTTACAGGACAGACCAGCATTCATTTAGAGGAGATCCAGAGCAATTTGCTTGGAAACAAGGGGAAGAAAGAGAGGACGGTGTCTGGAGGGGGTGACAGGGAGGATCCCACTGTGACAAATGATTATGAACACTTATTGATTCCATTAGCATTCATTATGGTGACGAGGAGACGTTTGCTCCCCCACAGATAGACCCAGCCTGTCAGTGGGAGGATAATAGGTATAAATGGTGTTTCCCTCTCGACAGAAAGTAAATCAATGATTTTAGTCCTCAGGGCCTTTTGCCTTCCAACAGTGACTCCTGACAATGTTTCTGGCGCCCAACTGGAAACCTCAAGTCAAGATCCTCCGAGTTATTTTTGATTCCCCTTTTGAATTTGACAGCCTTGTTTTTTTTTTACTTTAGTTTTAGCTGAGGCCAAACCCTTCCTTTCGTTTAGAGACCTGGAGGAGGTCACTCGTGCTTTTATGGATTCCAGACTGGACTACTGTAACTCGTTGTACTTTGAAATGGTCAAGCACTTAAATGCAGGTTGAAGTTAATTGAAAATGCAGCTGCTAGGCTCCTGACAGGCGCTGGTAAGCAGGAGCATATCTGGCCGGTCCTGGCGTCCTCACAGGGGCTGCTACCACATCACTGAGCATTTACTTCTTTCTTCTTGCACAATGAACTGAAAAGGCAAAAAAAAGGAGAAGATATATCATTCATTCAAGTACACAGACATTTGTGAAATAGGTAAAATATCTAAGAAGGTACCCTTGCTGCGTCCTTGTGTTCCACACCTCTAGCTGAGGCCACTGGACTGGAACTTCTCAGTGCCCCTGACCTCCCACTCCCACTCAGTTCATCAGCGTCCCCACCGGTGTTCAAACCGCCACTATTAACACAAATTTTCTCCCTAACCTTTCTGGTCTAGACCCAATTTTCACTTTTCCTTAGCGTCCAGTGTTTTTACTGCCTCTGTGAACATCAATGTAGTTTGACAACCTTTTTTTAAGGCTCAAACTAAAAAGATGGGAATGTTATTAAATAGTTTTAGATTGTCTGCTAGGTTGTTGTGTTTTACCTGTAGACAGAGTTTATTACCAACTGAGATGCTAACTTAGGTTTACATGTAAGCATTTTTTTTTGTTACACAAAAAGAAAAAGCTTTTGTATTTTAGCTCGAATGTGTAATGTAAACAGGAGCTAAGAGATGGACTGGTTTGTGGTTAACAAACTTTTCGTTTCGACAACTGTTTTGAAAAAGACTTAATGAAAAATTAATTGAGTAGTAATGACTTAATAATAAGCTTTAAAGTTTTTTTTTATTTTCTTCCTTTTGATGGAGTTATTTGCCCATTTCCAATGAATATCCTAATATACGCTAACATGTAGCCATTTCTAAAAATGTAAAGGAAAAAACTTTTCCACCTTTACTGGAAACATGATAATAAACTCCTAAGAAATAGACTGGCCCAACGCTAGACGTTTTCTTTTTTTATCACCATTTTATAGAGTTATTTTCCTAACCTTAGCAAAGTTAACACAGAATTGTTTTGTAAAAAATGCGGAAAAAAAACATTTTATCCACTGTAGTAATGTATTAGATTTGAATGTAGTGCTAGATGTTTTTACTACATTTTGATTGAGTTATTTTCCAATTATAGTACGACCATATTAAAAAAACGTCTGAGAAATAGATTGGCTCATAAATAGCAATAAAACTACAAGTTGTCATTTTGTTCAAAAATGCGTAATACAAAAATTAGCTTTAGATGTTATCTAGTAGTTTTATTTTCTACCCTTTGACAGAGTTGTTGCTTTTTCCTCTTTGCCATCGATATGCTAAGCTAACTTTGTTGTGCTTTTCTAAAACACAGTAGAAAACACAAAGGTGTCACCGTGTAAACGGGACGTCCGGCCTCATTTGAGCACAGAGGTAGATGGAGGAGTGGGGGTTGGTTTTTTGCCTCCCGTCACTTACTTTGTTGGGTTTTGTGTACACAGTGGGTGGGTGAGGTAATCTGGAGGGGGTGGGGGGGGCGGCCGCCGTGGGACTTTGTTTAGTGTATAGAGAAAGGTGAGTAGGTCGTGCCATAGAGGTCAAGGTGTATTCTGCGTGCTGGAGACGTTTCCTTTCACTCTTCCTCCCCACGTCCAGTATTTTCTGTTTCTATCAGAATATTCAGAAAGTCCCCCTGATATAAGAAAGACTCAAATATATATATAGTTATTCTAAATTAACCCCGACCCGTGGAAATCCCGAGACAATCTCACTTTTCAGGGTGACCAGTCCGTCTTGAATAAGGCGTCTTTTATATTTCAGCTTTGCTGAAGTTGTTAAAGTTGATGTTTTTTAAGAAAAGTGAGCCCTGGCCTCTCCGTCTGCCAAGACCTGCCATGATTAAAAAGAGGCCAAATATTAAAATATGTTGTTTTTTCTGTTTGTGTTTTTTTCTCTCCGTCAGCTGTTTACTCTCGGCCCGAACAGCAGCGTCTGGGTCAGCAGCAGCAGCAGCAGCAGTAGCGTCTGGGGGCGGGGTGGGGGAACAGGGGGCACGAGTGTTACGTGGATTTCATGGCTGTTTCATGCTACATTGGCTATTAGTGTTTTGTTTGGCAGCGGCAGTGAATAATGTAAATCTGAAACAAGCGGGTCGTGGAGTGGGAATATTGACTTAAAAAAGCTCATCCAACGTCGGCATGCTCGCCTCCACAGACACACGGAGACTGCGGTCCACAGCACGGTTCTCCAGAACCCTTAATAATGAGCATGAAAACAGTTTAATCTGTGTCAGGCCCGTCAGTCTGGCCCAGTGTGTTTCTAGTCTGATTTCTGCTTATTTAAAACCGCCTTCATTTGTTTTTACTCCGGTTAAAACTCTCACATGAAAGAACCCGAGCCTAATGAAGTACAATAAGAGGAAACCCTCTCGCCGGCTGCGTGTTTATTAACGCGTATAATGTTCTCTTCACCGAGGTGAGGACGTGTGTTTCTGAGTTGTTAATAGTCTCTTGCTTTTTCAACCACCTGACAGAAAAAGGACGGCAGATTTGAGCGACCCAAATGTCTGTTTGTCCACAGCACATCTGACGAACTAAACGTATTGGCATCCCCACTCTTTTTACATATACTCCAGCCAGCCAGCCATAACATTATGGCTACCTGGCAGTGGACGGGATATATCAGGCAGCAGGTGAACATTTTGGGCTTAAGTTGAAGTGTTGGAAGTAAATATGGACAAGTTTAAGAATCTGTCAGAGCTTCTCCAGAGCTGCTGGTCTTCTTGGGTGTTCTTGTGTGCAGTGGTTGGTACCTAGCAAAGTGGTCTAAGGAAGGAAAAGAGTTGAACCGTCGACAGGGTCATGGGCGATTAAGGGTCGTTGATGCGCGTGAGGAGCGAATGCTCTGATCCCACAGGGGCGGCTGTAGCTCAGTGGTTAGAGCGGCTGACTCCCAATTGGAAGATCGGAAGGTAGCCGGTCCGAATCCCAGCAGGGTTTACTTGTTGTAGGGTCCTTGAGCAAGACCCTGAAACCCTAGCTCTCCGGGCGCTTCAAAGAGGCCGTCCACTGCTCTCTCAGGGATGGGTAAAATGCAGAGAAATAATTTCACTATGTTTTACTGTGTATAGTCGTATGTGATCAAGAAAAGATACATTACTGTTATTATAAAGAGCTAGTGAACTAGAAATGACTTAAAACGTTGTTGCTGGTTCTAATCAAAAGGTGTCAGAACACAGGTGTCAGAACATAGAGAACATAGAGCTGTTTTTGCTGCATAAAAAGGGATCTAAACAATGTCATGCAGGTGGTTTTAAAGTTATGGCTAATCATTGTATGAGCCGTATAATGTACTTGTTGCCTATTTTGATATTTAGATGGATACAAGTTGGTTTAAGGTGACTCTAACAGACTTCAAGGCTCACCAAACATTATAAATCCATATAATGTATATTAGCCATGCTAAATCGATCCGTAGGCTTTTATCGGCAAGAGTGACAGGAAGCCGGGGAAAAAGGGATGAGGAAGTGACATGCATTTAAGTGCCTCAGGTGGAATTGAACCCACAGCCGCTGCGCCATGACGACTCAGCCTCTCTCCACATGAGGCGGTCGCTACCGACTGACTCAGACAAGAGCCATTCTTGTATAGTTTAACATTTCCAACTTTTGTTCTATTAAATGTTTTTGTTGTTTCCATGGAAAGGTGATATGATTTGTCGGATGAGCCTTAGAGGTGGTCAGTCCACCAAACGTTGGGCATATTTTAATCACATAGCGTACTCGTGCATTTTTGTGTTTTGAATTTTAAGCCAAATTTATTTTATGTTTGTACATGAGTTTCATAGGTGGTCACTTCTCCGGAGCAGACCATCAAACTATAGATTCTACCTTCACCCGACTTTATACATAAATAAACTACAATTCTACAAATTGTATCTTTGGTCATCTCAACGGAAACTTGTAGCGATTTCAGTGAGTCTAAAGTCCAAACGGTGGGCATGTTGTCCGGAGCACATCGTGCAAACTGTAGATTTTAGCCTCACCAAACTTAAACCATAAATTAACCGGGATGAATAGTCCAAAAAAAGATTTTATCACGTCTCTGAAAGTTTATCGGAACTCGAGGCTCACCAGAGGAATGAAGGGCGTCTCGTGCATCTGTTGTCCCATTAAGGGGGGAGGTTGTCTTTGGCTTATAAAAAAATGTATTTGTTCATATTCTAATTGACATAAAATGAATCAAACAGAGTGAAATAGTTTTTAAGTCATGTTTAGTGAAACGTGATGTAAGAAAAAGATGTTAAAACCTGCAGACTGATTTCCACTTGCCTTTCACTGTTGGCGCCCACACTCGCCCCCCCGTAACGCACACACAGAGGATCTACAGCATGTCTGTCAGCGGGGGGGCCTTTCAGCCAGGAGGCCCCGACAAAACCGCCACTTAGCCCAGCGCTGGGATGGCACAAAGGGCCCAGGTCAGGGGTCGCCTGGAAGGCTGGAGTTCCCTACACCCTTTTCTCATGCTTTTATTTTATCTCTCTCCCTCTCTCTCTTCTTGGAATCCCCTGCCGCCACATACCCCCACTCCTCCCCCCTCTCCCATCCTCCCTCCGTCTCCCCTCTCTTTTGCAGGTCTTCTGGGCCCATTGTCTGAACGGGCTCTTCCACTCCGTCATCCTCTTCTGGTTCCCCCTTCAAGCCTTCCAGCATGGTAAGTAGCTCCCAGAGACTCCACCGCAGCTCCCGGTGGATGGAGAGGGAGGACAGTGAAACTCACGTACTTTGTCTTAATCAGCGCTCTCCTCAAGCCAACCGTCCGGCCATCAATTGCAAACATGTGTGTTCTCCGCCCGCACCGACACTCACTAACAAGCCTGCGTCTGCAGTCATGTGTGGACCTTTTGCACACAGTTATTCTCACATTGCTTCAAACAAACTGATGTGGACACTTGTGTAATTACATTCAAATTCAATTCACAATAATTTAATTTATCCATGAGGCAACTGATGCAGGCTATGCGTGTGTGTGTGTGTGTGTGTGTGTCTGCGGCGCGTCTATGTGTGTGTGCAGAGAGAATAGGGATCTTTGAGTCAGTAAGTCTTGGCTGGCCACAGCAGAGGACCACACAAGCTTGGGCTTGCTCTCCAAACAAAAGCACCAAGCCGCTTCACTCTGACTGACAGGCTGTCGGCAAAGCCGCGGTGTACAGGAGACATGTGATCAGATGGAAGGAAAGGGAGCTTTTCTCTCCGTTTTTCTTTACTGGCACTCACACACTGCCGTATTCTAGCCTCAGCTGTAGGCCAACTCCATGAGGGCCTTTTGGAGCAATAAATCTGTGATTTGAATTAATTTCTGTTTCATTAATTTAGAAAGTTCTTCATACTTCTGTTTTAGGAAAAAGTCTTCTCCGTAGGTCAGACTTTGATTTAGTAATAAATCAAACCACACTCCGAGCGCTCAGTAGCCTCTTTCACACCAAAGTGATCCTGGTGCTAGGGCCAATTTAGAGTTTGTTCAACAAGCGAACCTTTTAAGAGCAGGTTTGGCTGAGGAGAAACTCCAGCCACATCAATATGTGGCACTAGAGGTATCACAGAGACACCATTGCGCTCAGAAGAAGTCGACCAGTCAGTCAGATCGTGATTCCGCGATAAATCAAACTAGAATCTGGGCACTCAGTAGCCTCTTTCCCACCAAAGTGAGTCTGGTGCTGAAGCCAGGTAATGTTGGTTCAACAGTCCTCCGAATAAAACGGTTATGTTCTCCACTGGCTGGAGAGAAACTAGAGCCACGTCATTATATCATCATTACATCACAAAGTTACTACAGCCACATCATTACGTCACAGCGGCACTAGAGCCAAACTATTACGTCCCAATTATTAGCGCTAAAACCACATCTTTCCGTTCCAGAGGGGCTAGAGCCAAATCATTACGTCACAGAGGTACAAAAGCCAATCCATTACGTCACAGAGGTACAAAAGCCACACCATTACATCACAGAGGCACTAGAGTCAACGAATTACGTCATAGAGGTAATAGAGCCACACCATTTTGTCGCAGGCGAGCTAGAGCCACATCATTATGTCATGAAGGTGCATAAGCCGTGTCATTACGTCGCAGATGTACTGTTGCTGTTACATTACATCGCAGTGGTTCTAGAGCCACATCATTACGTCACAGAGGTACTAAGGGCACGAAATTACGTCATAGGCACTAGAGCCATTTCATTATGTCAGGGATACAAAAACCACATTGTTAGGTTCTGGGGGCATAGCGCCACCAGAACCATGTCATTTCATCACTGAGGCATAGAGCCGCGTCATTACGTCTCCTTTCACCTAGCAATCACGTTGTATTTCTTGACTTTGAAGAAAGATGGCAGTGAAGAATCAAAAATCCATTATCACTGATGTAACACATTCTTGTTTCTGGACAACGACGGTGTTATACCACTCCGGTACCAACTTTCCATCCACTCCAGCCAGCCCTTAATGGAGAAGGGGAAAGGGAGATCAAAAATCCATCAAGGCTCAACTTTCCTTATTATGTCATCACATCTAAAAGCAACAGTCCCATAATAGTTTGACCGTCATCATGTCCTTGAGCATGAAACCCTATCCATGGATTTTTGAATCACATTAGTGTGATAATTCGCCCAAAGGTTTTGTAGAATAAATCCAGTACAATAAGTTTAATTTACAAAATTGATCCAAAAAGCCCATTTGGCTATGACTGACTGACTCCGCCCCCTTTAGTGATATCTACTCCAAATTTTAGTAGTTCTTCCTTTCATATGACACCAACACTTGGACAAAGTTTTTTGGGGAGGGGAGGGAGTTTGGAAAAAAAACACTGGCTGCAAATTAACCGCAACATTAAACTTCGAACCATGATTAATGCACAAATTCTCCTGTTCAGCCCAACTTACGGCTTTTCACAAAACCTTTTTCCAAATACTCGCCAAACCCGGCATCAACTTTCCAGATTCTCTCAGAGGGAAGTAATGGAAGCAACATTGGACTGTGGTTTCCACCTCATATTCCCACGCCCGCTTAACATCTGAGCCTCTGGGTGATTCACTCCAACGTTCACACTGAGATACACTTAAAGTAAGATCCAGAGTGCCTCCTGGTTGTTTACTCCTCGGATCGCCTCATGGAATTCTATCTGAAACCCAAGAGCTGAAAAGTAAAGACCTTTGACCTGAAGTCTCCTGTTGTTGATTCCCTTCACAGATACAGTTTTTGGCAATGGTAGGACTCCAGACTATCTCCTCTTGGGCAACATGGTTTACACAGTGAGTCCACCAACCTTCTCGACAGCCACTGTTTCTGCTCTGCTTAGAACTTATCCAATTTCTCTGAATAAACGCCTGCTCTACTTCCTCGTTCCTTCGTTTTTGTCCGCTGAGCCTTTTACACTTCTAAACTGTACAATATGCAAAACACAAATATCTGAGTGCTGGACCTCCCATGACTAGTTTTAGTGGTCTTGATGTAACGTCAGTGTGATTTGTGTCTCCTCAGTTTGTGGTCATCACCGTTTGTCTTAAAGCCGGCCTTGAGACCTCATCCTGGACCATGGTAAGTCTCTGCAGGTCCCTCATTTTATTTGACCTCAGGTACTTGTGAAATATTTTACATCCTCTTCTTCAAATCTCTTTATAGTCTCTTCCCGCAGAGCCTGTAACTGTAAAGCCAGCAGATTTACATGTGCTGTAAATTTAATTCCCAAACTAGAGGGGCACTCGATAGAACACAAACCTTCGCCAAGGCTGGCCAGGCTCTTCCTCACTTTCACGGGCTACAAAGTCATCAGAGTTAAAATGTCGGAAAGACATCAAAGCCATCAACGCCATATCTTATCTCAACATTATCCTTGGAAGACCTCCAGATGGTTCCTTTCTGAAGTGTCGATGAAGGTAGAATAATACGCTGAAGATTCTTGACTAGCCCCCTTTTCTCTGGAACCACACCAAAACTCTGTCACAGTTCAGGAGTGGCATCCTTTAGAGGCCCGAAAACGCTTCTCTCATTTTGATGACTCCTTCAAACTCTTTTTCCAGGAGCACAAAGGATCCATGGCTCAGCCGATCCCAAGATTCAGCCGCAAAGAGCAAGATGATTTACAAAGAACAAATATTAGTAAATACAAGCAGAACAATACGTAAAATGTACAGTATTACAGACTATTACTTTTACTTGTAACTTTTATACAGCTGTCATTCCGAGTAAGTTTGATGAATATGAATTTTAACTGCTTCTACTGTTATCAGTGCTTTTACTGCCGGGTCTGCACTGCTTTATTTTGCGCCTTAAGGGTGAAAATGATGACAGCTTGTGAAATTCTCCTTGGAACAGATAATCTCATTTAACTCTGCCCGCAATGACCCGGCCACGGTTTAGTCAGAACCCATCAAGTAATTCATGCTTAGTAGACAGAAATGATGAAACAAGCCCAATCGTCGATGTTAAAGGAAATTAAACCGAATTCCTACTCCGCCACTTTATGCGGATCCACGCCAAAGCTGTGTCATAAGTCTCTGGTGGCATCCTTCTTAAGCTGCATTAGAAAAGTGCATCACAGCAGTGGAACGAGGCTTGTCCTGTTGTGACCACTCCTTCAAATATCAGCTAGATGCTGTTACTGCTAATAACTACAGTTTGTACTTTAATGACTGACGTTTTGTTACTACGACGCCGCAGCTTTTGCCACAGCTGCTTTTAATACACATCTTATATTACCACCTTAATTGCAAGTAAACACCACCAACCACAACTGTTGACTATAATCTGTGACTCGAGGGTGAAAGCAGGAAGAGCTCTTAGACCAGACAGTCTGGCTTATCATCGCTTGACGAAGAATAAACCTGTATATTCTGCCCCCTTAGTTGAGACACAGCATAAAATTTTAATGGATCCTTGAACCTTTCTTGCCCAACTATCCAAATCCAATGTCTTTACGTTACAATTCCAAATAAAGTGAAACGTTATTCCCGACTGTTTTTATCAGGATTCACTCTAAAAGTTAAAAAACTTCTTTAGTGTCGTGTGCCTCTGTCTTATAATCCTGCTAACAGTTTTTTAAACTCTGGTGAAAACATGGCCTCCGTGGCTGAGCTTATTAAATTTGCTGTTTGAAGACTTTTGTTTACTTTCCTTTCCTCTGATTCCCGCAGTTCAGCCACATTGCCATCTGGGGAAGCATCGGCCTGTGGGTGGTGTTTTTCAGCATCTACTCCTCCTTGTGGCCCCTCATCCCTCTGGCTCCCGACATGTCAGGAGAGGTAATGACAGGAACGCTACACGCCAACACTCTCTCCTTCTTTCTGTCTCACAGAGCAACTTCTGCTAGAATCGTCAAACCTGCTGCGCCTCATAATTCATTTCAGACAGATGTCGGTGGGAATTTTCACAGTCAAAGTTGCCAGAGGAGAGCCGGAGGGGTGTAAACTGTCAGACCTCTGGCTTGTGTTGCATAATGACTTAATTGAGCCAATTAGCCTTGTGTTTGTGTGACATGGCCCTCCATGGGCTCTGAGTCTCCACAGGTGACACTGAAGCAGTGACGTAAGCCCCGAGAGGTGAGGATTCATACTTACAGACGGCCACAAGAGTCTACCCGACAGTCCTTGAGTTTCAGATGCCTTTAAAAGTTCATTAAGTCTTCAAAATGTAAAGAATAGACTGTGGGTTTTTTTTACTCCATAGTGGTTTTTAGTTATTTGCATTTGCATACTGTCTCTGTGGGTCACCACAGGTGGCTAATGGGAATCCCTTAGGCACAGGTGACACTTCCCTGTTCATTCTGGGGAAGTGAATGAGGCATCTATTCATTCGAGAACAAAAGCACAGTAGGAGGTCATTTAATGTTATTTATCTGGGACTTCTTCCTCGTGTGCCTCCTGTCTGAGATGAAGCTTCTGGCATTCAGAGGTTCAGTTAACATCAACAAACAGCACCAGGTCTGAAATACTATTCAGTATTTTTCAACACAGCTTCCTACATACAACAAACAAGGAACTAAAGTGGTGTTTTTTTAGCTATTTTAAGAACTCGCATCATTTGTATTTATTTAATTTGCATGGTTATGAGTTAAACTTTCATTCTCATTCTTCGTCAGATGTTTCTCAGACAAAAGTTTTCAGTATTTCTTCCCGAAGCTTTATGTCCGTGTCTCTCATGCAGTCCAGACATGCCTTCTGATGTTTGAAGCATTTCATTTATTTATTGGATTTCTTTCGCATTCTCATGTCACGTCTCCTCCAGAAATAAACAGTCGGATTTGATAACGTTCGATTAATGCCCAAAGGAAAATTATGCTGTTAAAGCAAGTAGGGCAGATGCACAAAGTACACAACGGATTAAAATACTAAACCGGGATAAAATATAAGTCAAACGCAGAATGTTAAAAGGATAATTAATAGAATAGTGTGGAAATATAATACGTACAGGAGAATCGCCTGAATGTGTTTATGTTTATATTTGTATATAAATATGAAACACGTTGCAGTAAATTGCCTTTTGTGTTTCTACTTATGGCACAGTAAGAGCAAACAGATGAAATCATTAAATGCCAGTCAAACATCAAACGGTGGAAAACTTCATGGGAATAGATACTAAATTATAACATTTCTATTTCATCCAGCTGTTTCATAAAGAGATGGATGGAGGTGATTAACGGTGGCTAACTCCAACGGTTGCCGTCAGATAATGATATATCAGTTATGACAGGCCTACATGCATGTCAGCTCTTAATGATCGGCAGCAAGTCTTACTGATTTTTTACATTTCGAAGTCAAATCCCTCTAAAAAATTCAATAAATATCTTCAGGGGAAGATACAGGAGTGGTGTCAAGCTTAAACAGGCTTGTTTTAGTCAGTCAGCCTAGTTGTAAGGTGGGCTGTCTGTTTCCCAACATCAGGATCATCTACTTTCTGCACGCTTTCAATACTGTATGAGATTTATTCTCTTCCACTGTTGCATTGTTTTGCACCATCTGCACTGACAAACATCCCAACACTTGACTTGTCTATAAACCATCATGCAATGCTCTTTTCCCTAATAGAATTTCACTGATTACCATTTTCTTGGACCATCAGCCATTTTTATAAAGTCTGACTGAACCATAGTGATTTTCTTTTATTTAAAGTTTAAAAATCATAATGAGTAATGTATTTAAAGTGCGCTTATTTTGAAGGATTGCAGTGGAAGTAAGGCTGGTCGGCATTATGTGAGTTTGCCGACCTTTTAAGATCAATTAACCCTCCGTTCTTCCCACGTTGCGTTTCTTAAACCAGTTGTGTGACATTTCAAAGTGAAAATAATACTTTGTGAGCCTCGTTCAGTCCAAATGTTGGCTTCGTTCAGGGCCTTCAGGGCTCTTGGCTGGCTCTGCGCTGTCGCAAGCTTTAGCCGCTCTGCCAACGTTAGCTTCTTAAAACACGCTATGTTCCTCGGGGTGACTAAGTTTGAAATGTTTAATTAAGTTCATTCCACCTCGTGAAGGTAGAAAAATATGGAGTCCAATGTCCTCTATGTGAAAATATACTTGGCCAATTTAGATGATTCTTGTTCTGGTTGGAGTTGCCAGGTACCACACGGACTACCTGGGTTCCAATGTGTCTATTTTGTAATTTTTTCACTATTCACTATTAAGTAGTGTCGTTTAATTCAAACTTTTTCTAAATGTTTGACTTTTTTCCTTGTGGGTCTTGACTTTGGTTCCTACAGGTGAACGTCCGATGAGGTTGACATGTACGATTCTGTCGAACACGAAACATTGAGGCTCTGATTCTAAGCTGGTAGTCAAAAGCATTTTTGGCATCCTACGTCTCTAAATGCAATCTGTACTTGCAGGACAAAATAAATTCACACATGGGCCCACAGGCGATGGGCGCATTAGTGAGGTCCTCTGCTTTCATCCACGCCCTGCAGCTCTTGACTGAAGATAGTTATGGTGTCCTGTGGGTACTCGGTAACCCTACGCCCCTGCCCCGACACTGGGATGCCAGTACATCATCAAACAGGGACACATCTCTCCGAAACCCGAGACGGCATCAGACACACTTGCAGCCTCTGAAGAGCAGGATTATCCTTAACCCTGCTGCAGCCAGACGTTTCTCAACCACCTCCTCCATGTGCTCTTCAAATATTTTCTCTCCCCGTCCTTCCATCTATCTTCTTTTGCTGCTTTTCGTTTACTTATTGCGTAAGGCCCCCCCGCCCTCTTTGTTCTCTTTTAGTGCACCCCCACTTCCATTCTGCCAGCCGAAGAACTGCCCGAGGGCCAACAACATAACAGTCACCAGGATCCCCTCTCCTCCTGTTTCTGCTCTTGCTCACTGCCAGCCTCGCCGCCTTTAACAGGAGACGCTGAGCAGCGCTTGGCGTCCTGTGAACACATTCATCACCGTCGGGCCAAATATTCTTTCAACGATTGACTGGACAGGTGCAGGATTTGCCCACAAAATGCACTGAAAAAGCCAGCAAGCCTCTCAGAGGTATCCCCAACCCGGTTCATCCCATTTGCACTTCATAAATCTGACACTGATATCAAACGAACATGTCAGATTACCACGCTCACACAGTGTAATCTGCCGCTCTAAGCAGCTTGGCGCCCCCTCAGGAGATATCTCACGCTGGCCCTGATGCCCTGACCTGCTGCTATCATTCCAGTACAGTTGATCCCCTCTCTCTGCGCTTATCACACACACCTTCACCATTTCCTTTTTCTGCCGCGATAGTGGAGCTATCCTCAACCGGACTCAAGTGCTTGTCATCCTCTCCTGGAATTTAGACTTTACACGTTTGCATTAGAATCTTCCTTCAGGTTCAGCTCAGTGATAAGAGACGTTTTCTCAGAAAGCAATCATTTCTTCACAGAGGTATTTTGATTCACGGCGAGACCGACTCAGTGCAAGCCTGTGAGATATTGATAGGATTAAGAGCAGGAATGAAGGAAATCCTTGAGAAACAGATCAGATAATTAGTCTGTGCTTACAGGGACTGGAAATACTGGTTTATATTGAAGGGCAGACAGGGGGTATGCAAATATTTGAGTTCATTTTGCTTCTGGAGACAGAAATGATGGAAGAAAATTGATAATAATCTCCAGCAAGGAGCTCTTGTTTCATGTCTGTTGGTTTGTCAGCGGAATTATGCAAAACCATAAACGGATCTCAGAGAAACTTGGTGGGAGGATGGGTCTGGCTCCATAGTTATCCTTATGGAGATTTTAAATTAGGATTTCTTTTTCCAGGACTTAAAAGATCTGCTGCTAATGTCTTGGTACCAGATACCACAGCGCACCTTCAGAGGTCCGCTGGAGTCCAGGCCTTGATGGTGGCAAACGTGGAGCCTACACAGTAATTGACAGCAGGTCATAAAGTTATGCCTCATCGGTGTTTGCTTTGAGCAGCACTTTGTAGACAATGGAATCTTCATCCTTTGGCTGCTTCCGATTGGGAATTACAGCTGTGTCTGTTTCTTGCTCATCCCTATTAATGAACGGCACAAGTTTCACGCCCTTCTTTCTGCAACCTTTCCCAAATACGCAGGCGTGTTCAGCAGCAGCTGCAGGTTTTTTTGTAGAAAACGGATAATGGGGGCACAAATAATCATGGTCCGAATGCCCCTTTCTGTCTTTTCAGTCTTGCGGTCACACAGATGTCTGATTCACCTCTTTTACAACCTCTTGCTCCCATCCCAGAGTCTGAACAACACAGAACGGTGGGAGGGAAAAGGGGGTAAATAAGGGAACTCAGAGCCACCAATGTTAATGTTAATGTTGCTGTTAATGCGTGTTTTTGGAAGCTGCACTCACACACCATGGGAACATACCAACTCCACGTAGAAAGGTGGATTTGAACCTTCATGCTGTGAGGCAGCAGTGCTACAGACATTGCCATCATGCACCATAAACAAACAAGACCCACTAGTCTAGGCTCACCAAAGGAATTGGTCATGAAAATTTTTTTTGGGGGGTGGGGGTCAAGTCATGTCTAGATTTCCGTGGTTAAACTTTAGAGAGACCCATTAATTACTGTCTCCTCTTCATCACTGTTGTTGACTCAGTCCCTCGGTGTTACCTGTGGAATGCCTCTTCTCCTCCTTAGAGACTCTTGGGCATGTCGTGGGAGAGGTTTGGTTAAACTCTTGTACCCAGACCTGTTAGTCCTCCCTGTGCTAATGATTGACAAGCACAGGAATAACTGTACGTGGCGAGCAGAAAGGCTTGAATCTGCTGTGCACACTGTAGTTCAGTCATGGCTGTGTGGGGCCTGCTGAGTTACTCGTGTTTATCTTAGAAGGGCTTTTTTGAACTGGTTTTCTTGTTGGTATTTGCTGGCTTTGTCAGGCGACACAAGTAAACACAGCATGAGCAACCCAACTGAGAAAGTTGGCTCCGACCTATTTTGGGTCTTTATTTGATGTTTATTTCCTTTGATGACACATGGGGTAGTTTGTTCATTTGCTTTATCCAAGCAAAGCTGGCCTTTTTGCTTTTTTCATGTGCTTTGATGCTCTACATGTTGTTGTCTTTTTTTTAAAATTTGACAGAAACATGACTTGCTGATTATCCTTTAGAACAGGGGTCTCTGACCTTTTTTTGCAACACAGATGGGTTTAATATTTCAGTGATCTTTTGAACCAGCAAATGAGGTTAGCTGTCACGAGCTTGTATCCCTGAAACAAAGACAGTCCCCTTGACGTCTGATAGCAGATGACGACACCCGAACCTTCTTCCTTTGGTCCCGTATATTCTGCAAATTAGTTTTTATTGCAGTAAACCGTACCTCACTGAGGTTTGTCATTGGAAATGGAAGCAAGGTGTTCAGTGCTTTAGTGGTGGACCGGCAGAGATGTTGCGTCAATCATAGTTTTCGGTTCACCATCATTTGAGAGCCTGAGAAGCTGATCCATGGACTATTTGCCAGGTTTCCTTTAACAGTCCAGCAGCCGCTTGTTGCCCTGAGTAAAATGTGTTTTGTTGTAATCCCCCTTGCAGCCGTAGAGGGTGTATTGCCACAGCCGAGCATGGCCACGGTATTTGAGTTCAATCAAACACAGCTGTTGTTTTATAAAGGAGGAGAACAGTTCTGACCGCGCAGATTTGATTTGTAAGATAACGTAAGAAATAAATGTGGAATATAAGAAGAAACCAAAAAGACTGGATGTGTATTGGTTTTGTTACATCGAGCGCACGTCAAGACACGAGCCATAACTAATAGCCAGTAGCGACTGAAGTTTATGACTTAGTCTCTACAAACGGGTAATGGATCCGATCCTTTCCATACTTTAGGCCTTCTGCAATAGGAAGAGTAGGAGAATGCTCACCAACAGGGGATATGAACATTCTATGTGGTCTATTCCAATGTCCCAGGGTCTTTGGGATCATCAGAGCGTAGACTGAATTTTTTTTATAATGTTCCCCAAATCATATTGTTTTATCGCAACCCGGTTTTCATGCAGGGCCAGCTGATTGAAAGTGTTTAAGGGGTTTTAAGTTTTTTGCTCAGACTTCTAGTTTAGTCTTCATTTTCCTTCCCCTCTTGAAGCCAGCATGTACAATGTTGTCTGTGTAAGCAACGTGAATTCAGCCAACATGAGAATTGGAACAGACAGATGTGGAGCAAACAGGATTAAACTAAATCTAACCTTGTACCTTTCAACACCTTCAAAAATGAAATGCAAAGAATCTCAGTGAGTTCAGGAGCTAATATTTGAATGTTGGCATCTCTGGGATGCTGCCCAGCTGGCAGACTGCCACGCAGGTCTTTTTTTTTTCCCTCTCATCTTGAAAATCCAAACCATACTACTGAGCTAAGAGGCAAATATTGAAGTGGCGGATTCAATTTACATTTGTCTCAACGTTGGCAGGAAGCATGAGATTAAAAATACTGAGACATCAGTCGCTCTCAGGCGTGACAAGACATGTCCTTTTGATAAAGGTATTCCACAGATCATGTTTGGTTTTTTCTTTTCCTTTAATTCACATACTTTCCTAAATGTCTAGGACTTTTCAATAAAGTTGTATTTCATAATATTATTTAGTTTTAAAAGTTGATCTGAGCAGATTTAGTGAACACAGATAATAAAGTCCTGTCCAGAAGTCCCACAGATACTGTACCAGGAATGACCCAAATATGGTGATTTGGCTCCCGAGCATTTTGCGGTGCTGGAGGTGAAAATTTGTATCGAAGGGAATCTTGTGAGGCAGATCCGGATACAGATTCTGGATCGCACTATAAGTTTCCTCAACTTTATGAGCCTGGAACTAGCACCTGGTTCGCTGTGGAAGGAAAGGGGCCTCTGATGCCCTTTTTCCAACAATATGAACCAGATGCTAGTTCTGGACTATTGCAAGAGCTTCTGGTGGTACTGGTCCGTTAAGCCATGTGCGTAAGCTATCACAAAATGTGCATAAATATTGTTGAAATGAATGACGAGTACTAATGACACATTACATCTGTCTCTCCATCCACCCATTTTCTTGCACTTATCCGGGGTCGTGTCATGGTGGCATCAAGCCGAGCAGGGTACTCCAAACGTCCCTCTCTCCAGCAATGCTCCTTAGCTCATATCAGAGAATCCTGAGGGTTTTCCCATGCCATATGAGATCTTTAAGCACTCCAGGGCATTCTGGGTCTACCCTGGGGTCTCCTCCCATCTGGGCATGCTTGGAAAACCTCCAAAAGGATGTATCCTGGAGGCTTCTTGATCAGATGCCACATCAACTGGCTCCTTTTGATGCCAAATATCCTCTGGATGTTTGGCCTCCTCACCTGATCTCTAAGTCTGAGCCAAGCTGCCGTAGGGAGGACGCTCATTTCACTCGCTTGAATCCTGGACATCATTCTTACAGTCTTCCCCAGAACTCAAGACTATAGCTGAAAGTTGAAGCATAGATGGTCCGGTAGATTCAGAGCGTTGCCCTACGACCTTGATCACATCCATCATTACAATCGAGGATGTTTTTAGGACATTTAGTCATAACGTTATTGCCGTTGCTCATTTGTGTTCATCTACACTACGTTACACTTTGTTTTTCAAAAAATTTATATGACTAAGTTTTATTTGGTTATGATAATCCTGCCTCAAGCAACTAACGTACTCGGTTTTGTTTCCAATGTAAGAGCCCATTCTTAGACTCCATCAACACAATGAAAGAGTTCCAAATTAGACTCTACCTCTGAACCAGAGGGGGGTGGAAAACCCACCCCTCAAACCTCTTGACCACCTCTCCATCCCTAAATTCCCCCGTTCCCCAGGTTTAAGTGAGCCATGGAACTTACATCTGAGAGAGTATTCCAAGGTTATTGGTATTTTGTGTGTTCACATGTTCCTATCTGTCCGGCGTCTAGCCTGTGTGTGTGTGTGTGCGTACGTGTGGCCATGATGGGAGCCGTTGGTCTGTCAAAACACACCCCTCCATGCCAGCGGACACTACTGTCTGTCCGGCCAGACAAGTTTATTAGTTTGTGCTGGAAACACAGCCCCTCTCCCCAGACCTCTCTCGCCCCATCCAGCTCCCAAGGGTCCCCTGGTATGAGAAGGAGCAAGCCTCCACCACGGCGGCCGGCCCCCGCTATTTGTCATGGAGCCTTTCCAGATGCCTGAAGACAAACATTTGTTGATTGTAACTGTTTGGATTAGGAAACTTTAGATTGCGGAGCTAACAGATTATTTCTGTTACGGTCTGGCTGACTCTGACTTTTTCACATTTATGGTTCATGTTAGTATGAGTGATGGTGTGCGATGTTGTTACCAGTGTTATTGAATCCCACGATTTATTCCAGACTTGAATTATCGACCCTGTGTATACGTAATCTGTGGCAATGCACCTAGATGTATATATATTATTCATAAATTTGAGGAGATGGTTTATTTTTCAAGCTCCACCGACTTTGATTTTATATGCTGAGTACACATCTTTGGTTTATTTCCATAAGAGTGTTAGACAGTTGAAACCGGCCCATTAAAATGCTGAATCCACTGGATGAAAATGAAAATAATTAAACTCACCAGGGAAACAAACAAGCCTAAATGTTTCCACAAGCGCTCCATAATTTACAAAAATTGATCTGAAAATATCCCGTGCTTAGCTGCAATTTTCCCTCACCTCATACGTTTATTACAGCCTCCAGGCGACACAGAAAAGCTCCATTCATCCGCCTGCCATCTCAAACTGTAGGAAAAAACGCCATTTTTGATTTCCTGTCATTTGGGATTTCCTCTTCCCCCCGCTGTTTTGTCAGACATCAAAGTCAATTTGCAGGTAATGGCAAACAGATTAGCTAATTTGAGCAAAACTGGATGCTTTGATAGGTTTGACACTGATCTGTGTATGTGAGTGTGTGTGTGCGTGCGTGCGTGTGCGTCCTTAGGGCGCTGCCTGTGTCACATTACAGGAAGGACGCGGTCGAGGGGCCCCAGCAGTTTAAGCAAGTGGCACATTACAATGCGAGGAGTGCAAGTTTTGCACTCTGACATGTAATGACAGATTGTTTCAGTGCAGCGGGCCAAAACAAACAGAACCCTGAAAGGTTTCACTCCCATCAAGATGATCCACCGATGAAACACGACCCTCCGACCTGAACCCACAACAACCTCCTGCATCAGCCACTGTTCCACTGATATGTGATTTTATTATTTTTTTTAATGGAACAGGAAAATGTCGGCAGATACATTCAACAGTATGTTCATAATAAGTATATCTTGCAAACTACACATTATAGCTTGATAAAACTTTGCACATATATAAACTATAATGAATAGTATATATTCTTAACTTCCTCTTTTATCTTTTGTGTTTTGTTTTTTCTAGGGAAACTTGAATTTTAAGCCTAAATTAACCATATTGTACAATTTCTTGTTATTTTTGAATACAAATTTTATTTCTTCTTGCTTCCATGGAAACATGCTTTAAGAGACTCTGAAGGTTGGACACCTTGGCCGGAACATATCTCGTAAACTTTACGCATCTGTTAACACATCACAGTAGTTGTGCTTGTTAACCATTTGGGATCTGGGGTCCGCAGCACGGGGGGGTTGTGGTGAATGCTTGAGAGTCAGAAGGTTCTGGGTTCAGATCCAGCTGGACAGTTTGCATGTTCTCTCCGATAGAGTTGACTCTAGTGTGAGCTGTTGGTTTGCAAAAAATTTTGCAAGCTGGGATTCTGAGACTAAAAGAGGCGTGACCTAATGCAGGGGGGCCCAAGCATCTGGAGCGTCGTGTCAAATATGCGTCTTGTAGCACTCTCCAAAGAAATACATTGACATTCACCGTCATGACATTGTTCTCTCTTCTCAATTTGAAAACTTTATTGATCATTGTCTTCCTTTATGGTAGCTGCTGACCAATACTAGCTGCTTTTAAAACTATACAGTGTCAAAAACCGGCCCTGTCGTTTACACAGAAGACCATTTCTTATCCGTTACTACCTCCGTAATGGAGGTAGATGCAGAAAAACTCTGACCCGCCATTGTGCGTCCTTTCGTTTATATAGAAAGTAGGAGCGGGATGAAAGTGCCCCAGGCCCACCTTGAAAAGGTTGTGTATAAGAGATATATCTGTTGGTCCTGTGTCGGCAGCTTGACCAGGGTCTACCCCCACGTCTAACCCAATCTAAGCTGGAGGAGACCCCAGAGCTAAGTTTTCCACATAAAGATGAGAGGCTGGTCGTTTTCACCATCATATTCCAAACAATGTCCACCATTGGAAGCAGCTGCAGTTCAGCCGGTTGAGCGCTGATCTTCCAATTAAAAGACTGGCAGGTCAGCGGGTTGAACTCTGCAAATTGTCGGGTCCTTGAGGAGTCTTTGCTCCTGCTGCTCCACAGGGATGGGCCAAATGCAGAGAAATGATTTCTCTATGTTGTGCTGTGTATGGCTGAATGTGATAAATGAAGGTTACACTAAATGAAGTGGGAATGGAGGGTAAGCCTTACACTGATACATATGTTTGGATGTCAGGGGGGATTATTTTTCATCTCCAGACGACCGTGCGTTAATTTACAGCATCACAGGCGAGTTTGCTTCAATGAAACATGTTTTTCCTACAAATGACTGGATGAAGACGAGAAGCTGTGTCCAGATACGCCCGACTTGTTTCCCAGTTGAAAGTGTTCCTATCCAAATGTGTTTTGCTTTCTGCAAGATGGATGTCTCTCAGTGACAGTGACATATTTTTGTTTAGCAGATTTATTCGCTGATGAACTCAATGAGAAAACACATTAAAACACAAAAACATCAGCTCCTTGTTTATGATTCAAGGGATGGGAGGCATAACTTAGAGGAGTTACGTAACGGCAAAGAAAATGATCCCCGTCTGTGAACTTTAGTCAACTTGGCTACCAGTAATCCGATGAAGAACTCTGGGATCTGAAATATTAAGCTATAATTGATCAAATCATTCAGTATTGGCCTAAGAGGTACATCTGACCATCAAACTAATCCTTCTCACTCCAACTTTAGAGTTGTAGGTGGTCCGGTTTAAGGGTTAGGGGACAAAAGGGTCAGGAAGTTGTAATAGCGCAGGCCTAATCTTGATAATGAGCCCTAGATTTGACCCCACAACACATACAGAAACCATACTGGTTTATCAGTGATAACATTATAACCACTGACAGGTGAAGCCAGAATCACATTGATTGTCTGGTTACCATGGCACCCGTCTGTGGGTGGGATATATGAGGCAGAAAGTCAACATTTGGACCATAAGTTGATGCTGGAAGCAGGAAAATCAACAAACATCAGAATTTGAGCAACATTGACAAGGACCAAATAGTCATGACTGGATGACTGGGTCAGAACATATCTCTAACTTGCACAGCGATAAGTCCAGCCTTTATAAGCACCTTGGATCTGGTTCCCACGTCTCATGTCATGTATTCACAGAAGCTCTCAACACGGCGAACGTTCAAGCCACGTTCCCGTGAAAGAGATACGGCTGTCTGAATGCCTCACAGGTACTTCCTCCACCCTAAAAGGCTGAAAGGTGGAGGAGACCCAAACAAAAGCCTGGTATCATTTAGTCACGGAGGATTAACCCACCTTTAGGAAGTTTTTTGGACCCATCTCCTGCTTATTTCCACAATCCTTCTGTTTGTTTTGGGCTGCTTTTGTCATGTATGTTTTTTATTATGTGGTCCTTCAGAGGATGATAATGGCCGCTCTTTATCAGGTGTTCCTTCTTCTGAAGAGCTGCTCCTGTTATCTGATCAGTTGTTGAACTCTGCATTGTCTACAGTGTAAGTGTATTCGTGTGTGTGTGTGTGACAGGCGGAGATGATGTTCAGCTCAGGAGTCTTCTGGACTGGCCTGGTCTTCATCCCAATCACCTCGCTGGTGTTTGATGTGGCCTACAAAGTGTGAGTGTCCTCCTTCATCTTCGCTCTTAAACGGTATCTACTGAAGAAATGTTTACTGAACAAACTTCTAAGAAAATTCAGCTTTTCCGTTCAGTGATTGCTAGATTGGAAATAATAGCAGAAACAAGTGTTCAGGAACACTTTACAAAACTAGAAGTTTCATCTCCTGAAGTACTCAATTACATTTTTCCTCAATCGATAACGTATTTTAATCTCCGTCTTTGAGGGACCTATCCTGAATGTTTTTTAACATATTGTTTAACTTACAGGGGGAAGAGGGTGTTTTTCAAGACTTTGGTGGATGAGGTGCAGGAGCTGGAGGCTTTATCTAAAGACCCGGGAGCGGCGGTCCATGGGAAGAGGTACACACTACTCTTAACTCAACAATTTAAGATTTACATATTTGATTTTGTTGAATTTTCTTTTGTTAGTTTTTTTGAAAAAGTGCTTCATAAACGATTGTTTAAAACTTGCCATTAAGGTGTAGGATTACATTTTTGTATTCAGGTTTAAGGGTTTGAGTTGGAATAAATGAGCATGTCTATTCAAGGAAGTTCACATTTAGTGTTTTATTTATTCCAGTCTTTCAGGCTATATCCCACAACATTGATCATAACACGTTCTATTTGTCTGCTCAGATGCACTGCAAAAGCTCGGCATTCAAAAACAAGAAAAGGTAGATGAAAAATGGGGCCTATATTAGTTAAAATAAACAAAATGATCTAATAACTGACTTCCTCAGATATTTTAATACAAGAAGAAAACATTTAGCCTCAAAGAACCCACATATGTCCTAAAATAAGCCAAGCAAGACTAAAAACAAGCACATTCTCAATATAAAGAAAAACATTAAATAACTTTCTTTTACAATTTGTAGTGCTTAAAATCAGCAAATATTTGTCACATCTTTACTTATGTAAGGTAATATATCTTAAAACGTCTAAAAGAAGTACATCTGCCTTCATCCAAAGAAAGGTTTTCAATCATGACCTTTAAAATGTTTGAAAAGAGATCAAAAGGAACGGATGCTTGAAATAAGAAATTCTGACTCTGACAAAACAACTTTGTTCATTCTTGATCAAACAGCATTTTTTTTTATATAATAGTAATTCTAGATTCAAGCGTTAACTCACAGACAAAAAATAAGCATAAATTGCCTTGATTTAAGATTACATTTTTATTAGATTTCAGTTTTTGCAGTGTGTATTTCCCCTATAGATGGATGTAGTTTTGGATGAAAATCCGTATTTAAGCAAGTTATCGATTAAAGTTCGATATTAAGTTATCGAAAAATGAAGATGACTGTATCAGAGGATTTTGCTGCTACCAACCAGCCAGTTTGGCATTTAACTGCGTCCATGTTGATGCTCCGGGTGTTTGTAACATTTGCTCAACACTAGTAATCACTTTAGTGGAACAATTTGACGTCTTGTCTGCTGCAAACCTCCCCTAACAGTCAAATGTTGTTTCAAACAGTCCTGATCTGTGGCATTACCTCACATGAGAACACAATCAAGGCTACGGTCCTAGTCTTACTCTTTTGGTAAAAAAAAAAAAAAAAAAGGAAGAATTTCTAAATTCTGAAAATTGTCAAGATCAAGTTCCTGGATGAATAATCTATCAACCCCCCAAAGCCCTCAGAATTTCACAAATACTGTATCACGACTCCACTGCCAACATTATCCCCTATGTGGGGGGGAAGTAATCTCCAAATTGCTGCTAAAATTGCAGGAGTTTCACTGTAATATCAGTAATCATGCCTTAAGAGTAGATGTTCTCCTTCGTTTTTTTCTCCTGTCCGCAAAGCAAACGTCTCATTTTAAAGCAACAGACGTCCGATATTAAAGCAATTTATTATAAAAACGTATTGGTTTAACCTGGTCCGCTGAGCCCTCTGGGTTCTGACGCCTGCTGCAGTCATCAACATACAGCACATCAGTGTGAGATCTCCCGCTGTCTGAAATTGATCTGCCTGCCTGGCCACTGTCCCGGACCCAGCGGGCCACACTCTCCCACAGACACACACACACACACACACACACACACACAGAAACAAAAATGTGTGAAGATACAAACACGTAGATAAACTGATGATTTTGAATAAATGCATGTAGGATGTATGTCCATAAGCAAATTCATAGAGAGTGGCTAACACATTTCAGATATGTTCTCCCCCCACTCCCCCGCCTCTAGAGTTTTAGCCCTACTCTGTGTTGGTAACAGCAGGTATCTGCAGTTGGCAGGTCCATCCACGCTGGAGGTGTTTGGACTCAGTCTTGATGTATGGTTCATTAAACGTGCCTGTGGCGCTCAGTGGGATACTAACACACTGCCTGTTCCTGTGTGTGTTTAAATGTGTGTGTATGTGTGTGTGTAGTTTGACGGAGAGGGCACAGCTCCTGAAGAACGTCTTCAAGAAGAGCACCGTCAGTTTGTACCGGTCGGATTCCATGCAGCAGAACCTGCTACGTAAGTTACAAACTCACTCTCTCTCTCTCTCTCGCTCTCTCTCTCTCTCTCTCTCTCTCTCTCTCTCTCTCTCTCTCTTTCTTTCTTTCTTTCTTTCATAATGGCGTCTTCACAGACAATTTGACATCATTGCACTCAAGATCATTGAAAAGCTGCAAATAGATATACATTTTTATTTTAGGCAAGACATTTGCAAATCTGTATTAGACTTGAGATTCTCCGGGCGGTCTCAATCTGAATCTGCCATAATTGGTATTGGCCATGAAAATTGCAGTCGGTGCTCCTCCAGTATCAAATGATCCCACAGACCAGTAAGTTGTTACCTCTTCCTCTCCCCGCGCGATACCGCCGCTCATTTTGATCTTCTTATGTTTGTTTTCCTCACCTTTTTTAATGTTGACAGTCATTCTTATAACATCCTGCAAGTGGTCCAAAAGTCCAAACTATCCAAAAAAGTGTTTTTACCCTGTCAATGAGCCAAACCGTTTGATCCAGACCAGAGACGGTCTTATTTTGTCAGACCAAGGTCCAGCAGTCAGATCCAGACCTTGGTTCGGAGGAGAATTCACACCTGCAGTTTCGGGCTCGGATCAGACAGAAAAATTCCTAAACACATGGTAGATGTGAAAGCGCATTAAAAATATAGATCTATTTTCCTCTTTACTTATTCAGTCCTCGACTTTATTTATTTGTCTTTCTTAATTTAGCTGTTTTATTTTTCTCTCTTTATTTTGTTATTCCTTTCTCTCCTTATCCGCTTTACCTTTTATTTCTCTTATTTCTCTCTCGGAATCTTTGCTTCCTTCTTTCTCTTTCATTCTTTCGTTCCTTCTTTCTCTCATTCTTCCTTTTATGTCTTCCTTTTTAGAAAACCTCATACCCTGTTGACTGTATTCCGTTCACGTTAGATTTAGCTCCCTGTAAATCTGTTTTCTCGTCAGGGGAACAGTTTGAGGGCCATTATTCCTCCTCTGACACGTACTGTATCTCGCCCTTCGCTGAGGGTTTTTACAGTAACACTCCGTTCATCACGCCTCTCTTCATAAATACTCTGCAGTGACCAAACGCAGGAAACCCGTCGCAAACTGTGTCTGGAAACAGCGCCACAGCCTCCGCGCGTCCTCATCGTTTCTTTTTTTTCTCAGTGTGTTTTATTTTGTATATGAATTAGTATTTGATTTAAATCTAAAACTCGTGTATTTAGATTTCATTCAAGCTGAATGAGGAATAAAATACCTTTTTTTTTTTTCAAACTAAAACATAGAAAATCATTAGTAGAAGGAAAGAATTACGTTATATAACTTATGACTTAATTTTTAGTACTCAATACTTCACTTTTCCAAATTAAGACTTACTTTCAGCAACCAAAAACTTAAAAACACCGTTTAATACTTATCTTCATCTTAGTGAGGTGTCAATGGAGTATTGCCGTTGTATCAGCAGTATATAACCCAAATGTCTCACAGTAACTTCCGAAATATTCCAATGATAGTTCTGTTTTTGTTTTTCATTTTCTTCAATGCTTTATGTTCCTGTTGTGTCCTTTGTCGGATCAGTCTTGTGTTTGTCTCAGAGGTGAGGATGAGACTGTTGTGGTGTGACACCTTTTTTCACTTTCATTATTCAAACCTCACCCTGCTTAAAACTCCAGCCCCCGCTAGTTCCCCCGATAGACGCCTCTCTGCGTTTCCTCCTGCTCGCTGACTTCCTGTCCCTCCTCTCGTGTGTCGTGAGTTGAGTTCAGCAGAGCGAGGTAACGCTTAAATGATGAAATGTTGCGCTGTTATTCCCCCACAATGCACTCGTCATAGCGGGGTCCTTTGAACTTCCCCGCCGGCCTCCAGGTACTGAGCGAGTCATTTGACACCTGAAGGTGAGTCAGGGTTCAAAGGTCACATAGGAAACCCTCTAGGTGGTAGATCACAGAGTTGCTCCCTTGCTAGAGATAAAACATAAGGGGGAGCTGTAATTAGATTTTTAGACCCCTTTTAGTGTGTTGTTGTCATCATAGTATTTATTTTATGTATTTATAGTGCACCTTTGGGAAATATGTTTTTGCTTTCATGCTGAAAGGAAGACGATCAGGGGACCAAATGGGTTTCTTTCCCCCTTCCAGATGGTTGGAAGAGAGAGGGTTATGGAAATATCTCTTCTTAAATGGCTGTCTTATTTTTCAAACAGAGAAATGTGTGCTTAGCTCTGTAATAAAATGTTATACTAATATATGAGAACCACAAACTGAGGTTAGTTACAGTCAGCAGCCACTTAGCTCAGCATAAAGACCGGAGTCGGGTGAAGACAGATGGTCTTACTCTGGATCTGACTCCCGGCCCAGTTAGTTTGTGTCCAGATTAAACAAAAGCAATCATCTGATAGAGAGTGAGGTTGCAACGTTATGAGATTTTCACAGTATGATGACTTCCTCATAAAATATCACATTATTTCACTATTATTATTTATACTCTGTTTTGAAAGCTGTTCAGCTCCGGTTTTGAAAAGGATATTAGAAAGAAAATAAGTAAAGGATCTTAAAATTGCCCTTTAGAAACAAATAAACTCTACTTCCCCTTGGACATTAGATCACGTTATTAGAGCAGCGCACGAATCTTCACTTCTTTCAGGTGTGATAATAAAAAACAAATGATAAAAACTATCATGTAACACGTTCAATTTACGCGTGTTAGCGCCAGTGGTGGAGGAAGAATCACATCCTGAATGAGGAGGAGCTCATTGAGCAGTCAGACGTCAACAATCTGCTGTGGATGAAGGAGGGGAAAAAATGTGGGAAATGTTCCTTCTTTGTTGAAACTCAGGGTTTTTTTTTCTAAACTCAGCCTCTGTTTTGTATCTTTTTTGGCGCAAATCTTTAAGAAGTGCAAAGTCAAGTGAATTCAGTTCTTTATAGTTGGACGTTAAAGCTGTAAAATTCACACCTTTGGTGGAGGAATGAGGGTAAACACAAGCCACTAGACTGTGACATCAGGAAGAGGATCCTATACGGAAGCCTGTGCGTCAGTTTACTTCAGACACTGGACAAAGTTACTGTTTTTCTGTAGTTTAAAAAGTTTGCTTTGCAGAAAAGGAAGCGATTGATTTGAATTGTTTTTGTCCTGCCAGTCGTTTGAATGTTGTTTGTCGATTGTTCACAAGTCTATTCGGTAGCAGTTTAAGTCATGGATGGGACACACAGTTTGATCTGCTCACTGGGATGACGTTCACCGTGTTCTAGAGGTTCTGTTCCTGTCCGTTTGGAGCACATACATCGCCTCTGGGCTCAAGAGAATTTTATCTTAAGGGTGAACATGATGGACATGGTTCCGCCCTCCTTCTTATTCCTTACAACCTGGCTGTTCGTCTTGAGACTACTGATTTTACTTTCTTGGGGTCTGAGATCCCAAGAGATCAGTGATATCTGTCTGCCGCATCTGTCCAGTCGAGGAGCTGGACAGACTGTTGAGAGGAGCAGATTATCCCTCTGTTGGGAGTGAAACAGCAAATGTCCCTGGTGGGACTAATAGTCAAATTTTAGACTTCTACTCATCTGTCGTTTAGCTTGAGTGCAAATAAACATAATTCCCAAACTGTCAAACTATCACAGTAAGTTTTGTGGTTTGTTGTTTGATCTGCTTATTAAGTGTGTGTTTTTTTGTTTTTTTGAGTCTTTAGCATATCAGACTGTATCTTTCAACTCATACATCCTTTTTCCAGATGGCTACGCTTTCTCTCAAGACGAGAACGGAGTGGTGTCTCAGTCTGAGGTCATCAGAGCGTACGACACAACCAAACAGCGGACCAACGAGTGGTGAGCCGCCGGCCCGCCTGGAGCCACAGCCGCCATTACCGATGGCCACGTAACGAAGCTTTGAAGGGAGAAGAAGAGGTACGAGGCGTACCTCCAGCACTGACGGGATTTATGGACTGCAGAGCGATATTTGTTGTCTTTGAAAAAGAGGGGAAAAAAACTAAACAAAATGTGTTCACAATCAGCTGTAGTTGTGCGTCCAGCAGACGTGGCGAGCACTGTGCTTTCTTAGCCGTCTGACGTTCTTCACTGTTCTCGCTCGGCTTGTTGAAGTGAACGTCTCCTCTCTACCCCCAAAAATCATTTACTGAATCAAACGTCCCGAACACTGTTGTTCTAGAGCCGCCGGATCAGCTGTAGAGGGTTTGAACCGGTCGGGGATTGCCAAAGAGCATTCGTGAATACAATCTAACAAATACTTGTGAATTGGGGATAATATGAAACCAAATGTAATCCTTTACTGAGCGGACCACTTCAGCGCACGCACATGTAATACTTCCACATATTATTTTTGCACTTAACGAAGCGTCTCTTGTGTAACGCCTTACATTAACTCATGCCTTCGTCTTCAGTCTTTATAAAAAAACAACAACGCATCTCTCTCCTTCGTCTCATTTTTAAACTGTAGATATCCTTTTTGTGCTTCTTATTTGTGGATTTTTAGGAAGCGTCCACCATGTTTTGTTTTTTTTTACAGCAGAAGCTTTGCTCTCGACTGATTTCAGCATTCCCCACATCACTCCGGGTCGCGACGATCACAGCAGTGCCTATGTAGAACTTTTCCCCTCCTTGATAGTCAAGAATAGTTTAGCCTGCTAGCTTAGACCAGTGCTCCAGACACACACACACACACACACTAGATGAGATCACTGTCTGTCCACTCCACAGTTTTGCACTCGTACAATGTGAAAACTACAGAGTGCCTTGTGGCACGTGAAAAGTAATGCGAGATCTCTGATGGTCGAAGGTTCCCTTAAAACGGATTTTAAACCTTCAAATACAAGTGCCATTAGCTTAAGGGAGAGAGATGTCGGCCAGGAAAACTCCACGACAATATGGAAACTTCTTTGTCTCTACAGTTATTTTGTGGATTTGTATTTTTATATTTGAGATGTATGAATTTTGCATCGACGAGCTTTGTAATGACGTATCTGTGACTTTTAGTTTTTCTTCGTCCTGGCAGGTTAGATTAGAGAGAACAAGGAGCTTTCCTTCAACGTCTCGTTATATTAATGTTAATATTGTTACAGCTTGATTTATATATAATTGTAATGCCTGTGTGATTGCTTTCTTCTCCCTATGGGAGATCTGATTTCTGATGGTGTGTGCAAATATGTCTGTATGCACGTGCATGAGTGTGTGTGTGTGTGTGTCTATTGTTAAAGTCTATGTATGAACTGCATGTCTGTGTTTTAAGTGAGACTGACAGTCCTACAGTATGAATTCCTGTGTGTGTGTGCGTGCAAGGTGAGGCTTGCTCCAGTTGTCCGTCTGCACGACTCCAGGTATCGCTGTTGTGTACTACTGTGTGATGATGCATGGCCCCTATAGGAAGAAATTATGAGAGGTATGAGTGTCTGTTTGAGGTCAAACTGTGTAATGGAGCAGATAATCAGATGGAGATAAAAGTATGAAGTGGTCGCAATGGTTCTCAAGCGTTCTGGTAAAGAGGGCATCAGCCCAACCGTCACTGAACGTGTCGACTGTTAACTACCTACACTCTCCAGTGTACAGGAAGGGTCCAAATGACAGCCCCTCTCCTCCAGACTTTCATCTGCTGGCTGATGAAAGTCTGCACATCAGGTCCATCCACAAGAAACAAGATGATAAACCTGATTGCAATTCACTTTTAGAAACAAATTGTGGACTTGACAGGGTGTTAAGAACTGAACACATCAGAAATGCCAAGGCTAGGTCCACACAAACTGGATCCATTCTCAGTCAGCCCTCTCTAGGACGAAGCTGAGAAGAGGCCATTGGCGGACCCAACCTTCACAGAGTTTCCCAACGCACTCTAGTTGAGGGATTGGTAGCAGTGTCAAAATGACTGCCCCTCTCCTGTAGGCTTCCCTCTGTTTCTTCTACCTGCTGGCTGATGCAAAATCAGGTCCATTTACAGCAAACAAAATGGTACCCCTCCACCTTGGCCTAGATTAGAGGTAACTGGGGTGACCCAACTAACCTAACTCCATGACACTGGTGTCTAGTCTCCTAAAGACTTCCAGAAAGGTTCCTGTCCCTGCTGGCCGACGTTAATCAGGTCCAGTTATGATCCAGATTTCGGAATAAAGACTGTCCTGAAGAGAATGTTGCTGCTACATTGTATCACATGATGAAAGACAATTATCTGCTCCACTAGTGTTTGTTTCTGATGCTCTGCTGGCTTTAACAGGAGAATGTTACACAAAGCACTCAATGTACCTTTCCAGTGGTGTGTATCTGGTATTCTCTGGTTTCAGTACATGATCTATCGAGTACGTGTTTGTTTCACGCCGTGTATCTCTGCTTTACTGGAAAGCTCTTTTCTTTGTTAGCTTATAGTGAAAGGTTTATGATTAGTTCTCTCTGCGGGTCTTAAGTGTTAAACTTTAATTCTCACCTCGTCGAAAAGTTTCAAACTACTGAATGTGGATGTCGTCGTCGTGGAAAGGCTTGGGCCGCCGCTTTTTTTCCAGAAAAGATAAAAACACACGTCGCTGTCTGTGAAAGTCGTGAGCTGCATGAATGGAAAACACAAACTGTTCTTTGAAATGTTTAACTGTACTACTTTGATTCTCCTTCAGATATTGACCACTTCACAAAAGAGGAAAGAAAAAAAAAAAATCGCACCTTTATTTTCGATGTTTTTGTTTCTGTTGGTCATTTTTTTTTCGATGATTGTTCTGCATGTTGGGACTGCAAACTAATAAGTGTTGTCTTTTGCTGCCATGAAGGACTATTAAAAATAAACTTTACAATCATGGAGGAACCCCGCGGACGTCATGGCCGTTTCTTCTGAGTGTGTGCATTAAATGACGGATGACTGTGTCGCCTTGGGGCCGTGTGTGTGTGACGACAAACTGGACGCTTCTGTGAGAAGCTAAACAGGAAAAGGCAGGGAGAAACATCAGCCTGCTGCAGGACAGAGAGGTATTTATTTATTTATTATGATGGCAGTGGTTAATCGACCGTCTGCGTGCGTCAACTCCCTGGGTTTCTAAACATACAGTAGTTGCATCCAAACTCATCAAAAATGACCTGATTATGACCTCCTTGTGTTTTTCAGACTCAACTGTGGTTGATCTTTAAACTACATTTTAATGTCTGGAGCAAATCTCACAAACGGGACACTAGCTTCACCAAACTGTACTTGTCAATTAACCAAACTACATTATTGTGGGTAATTCCTGTCTAAAGGAGACAAACGGATCCGTCATAGCTTTAGAAGCCGGGACAGGTGAAACGAAGAGCGTTGATGAACGTGTTACCATAGTTTCCTGTTAGTGGACCTTATATTCCAAACAACAAGGGAACGTTTTGTCCTGACGTTCATACGTTCATAGTTTACTTTTTGACGGATGAACAAGCATAAATATTCTGAGGGGCTTTCAGAGGAACCAAATAGTGATGGCTAGACAACTGGGTCAGAGCTAATCCAAAACTGCATGTGTTGTTTGGTGTTCCTGGTCTGCAGTGGTTAAAACCTGCCACAGTGGGCTAAGAAAAGGACCACCAGGGTTTTGGGCACAGAAGGCTTGTCTGTGAAGGTTAGCCCATTTAGTCTCATCCCACAGAACCCAAGAATACTGTAGCACAAATTGTCGATGGCAGTTGACAAAAAGGGGGCCAATACAATATTAGACAGTTGATTCTAATGTTTTGGCTGTATAGGTGTAATACGTCATGGTCGATAGAGTTACCCTCGTCCATCTGTCCGCACACAGCAAAGAAAAGTTTATCCCCACTTTGTGGGATATGTGGTTTACCGGGGGTCAATGCTAGAGAACAAAAACATGTTTATATGCTGATGACACAGTGATTTACACACACGCTCCCACCTTAGTACAGGAAGGACAGGAGCTTCAGGGCGAATTCCAGTCATCACAAACTGCTGTGCTGGGTTTAGAATTGGTTTTAAATCATCAAAAAAAGTTTGTGCACTTCTCAAAAGCTTTGATCGCACGTCTTTTAAAAGGGGTATTTGGATATATTCTTAGGTGACATCAAAAAAACTCAACTTGAATATTAGCGATTATTCTTTATTTCCACTGCAAAAAAAAACTTGTGTATGCTACCTGCTACATCGTCCATGCTAGCAGTCTATGATTCAGTAACCCTTCATCTCTGCGTAACATTACGAATGCAGGTCTCTCACTGCAATCCTATTATAAGGTGGGTCGGACTTCACAGACCCACTGCAGACGACAGCACAGGTACATTTGTATCTATAAAGTCAAACTGATTAAACTTCAGGTTGTCCTTTGACCCCTCTCTGTCTCAGCTCCGGCTTATTTTCATTAACCCTGCTTTTTAACAGATTTGGGTAAAACTGCATTTTCATACAACGGGCATGGACAAATTCACAGAAACGCCTGAAGGGCTTGTTTTTTTAGGAGGCCACTACGGATCAACAGTTCTTCTTGTTTTATTGTGGATTTTTTTTTGTAGAACAATTTGTATTTATTGCGTTCTAATACCTGCCGGTAAAACAAATTCAAAGTGAGTTTCTGTTTAAAGTGTAGGACTCCAAAACCAAAGATTAAATTCTAGTCTGTCGGGATGAATTAGAATCCTTGGGTGTGAGAATCTGGATTCCCGCTTTCGTGGATATCTTGGAGAATACGCTGGAAAGTTTTGGGACGCCTGGAAAAGACATGAACATCTAGGAAACTTGTTCACAACTTGTAGTTTCCTTTTCTAAGCAGAGCGCGGAATCTGAGAAGTGGATTTCCCAGCTGAAAGCCGCAAGTACAAACGAGACCTGAAAACGCTGGAGCCGCTCCCATTGCTGAGCTGATGGTTTGGCGGCAGAGCGCTGGAGTGATAAAAGACTGAATGTAGCAGAAAACATCTTCAGGTTGCCAGGTCCATTTCACAGTCAGAGGAGCGGAGAACAGGAAGCTCTTTGTTGAGGTTTCGTCGTACCTGCTGCTGCAACCTAAACCACTATTTCTGGGGTGAGTTGTTTTTAACACTGTGACCACGCCACGCTCATTGAACACTGACAATGACGGATCTCAGCGCCGCATTCCTCCTGTGAAGTCTGCCGCAAGAGTGAGCGACAGGTAGGGAGCTGGCGTGCAGACCCGGCCGTTCCGGTTTCCTTTTAGCATGAGCAATGATGATGATGATGATGATGAGACTCCTGTCCAAGCGCGGGCTTTTTTCCCCCCCTGCTGCTGTGTCATCTAACAGATTCTTGTTTGCACAGATGTTACCGAGAGACAAGTTTTTTATTTGCTGTAAATTAGAGAATCCATATCCTATAATGCCTGTACAACAACGTTAAAAGTTCACATTTCCTCCACAAATACAACATGTCAGCTGCGAGTGTCAACAAAACATCAACAACTATCTCTAACGATGCGTAATGAACAGAGTCTGTGTCAGTGCCACGTACAGCTTTTAAAACCTGATCAACGGAGTCGTCGTTGTGAGACGTCACTGTAAAAACAGTGTCTATAAAAATACAATGTAGGTCAGTGAGGTTTGTTTACCATCCGAGATAAAAAAAAAGTGCACAATATTCAAACCTTTCCGGCCTCTGATAGTTTTGTTCCTCGTCCACTGAGGCCAGGATGCACCGGACCCTCACCCCACGACGTCAGATCGTCTTGTAATCCCAGCACAGAGACGTGAAAAAGCACTTGCGTCCATCTTTGACTAAACTGGGTCGGATCTTCAAACTACATTTGGGAGAAAACAACCTGCGTAAACACATGGTGCACTTATTAAATGATTATTTTATGTATTGAACCAAAGGGGGTCTCTGATACCAAGTGATCCTGTCTGAAAGAGGCTCCGCCCCCTATAAAACTAAACCCAGACTGCTTTGTGAATTGGTTCCAGCTGGACTAGACCCACTCAGACCTGATCACTACCGGCCGTGTTCAATCACACCATCACTGAAGACAGACCATCTTCAGAAGCAGGAAGTTGGCTCCTAGGTCTCACCAGTAGCACCCTGTGCCAAAATCAAAAGAAGTTCCATAAAAGACAAATGGAAGTGTTTTAAAACTGTTTTTAAGGTTCTGGGACACCACAGATTCACAGTGAGACACGTTATCTACACATGGAGAAGACCTGGAGCAATAGAGAACCCTCACAGAAGTGGACCACCTTCCAAAATTCCTCCAGGGGCAGGGTGAAGGTTCATTCAGGAAGTCACAGAAGGACATGGCTCCACTATTCTTGAGCTACTATGGGGGCAGCTGCAGAATCGTTTCTGGACTGATGAGTGGAAAGTTGAACGTTTAAAGACGGGGGTCCCGTTCCATCTGATGGAAACCAAACACAGCATTCCACTAGAAGAACATCAGGCCTACAGTCAAACATGGGAATTCTGGAGTGGTTTAGTCTGGACCTGAGCCCCTCTGAGATGCTGTGGTAGACCTGAGAAGATCAGTTAATGCTCACAAACCCTCCTATGTTTCTGCACTGAAGCACTTCTGAAGAAAAGAGTGCGCCGAATTCCATCAGAGTGATGTCAGAGACTGATTTCCAGGTATCAGAAGGTTCTGGTTGCAGCAGCTGCTGCTGGAGGTGGAACATCTAGATATTATGTTTAGTTTTTTATAACCTTTCTGCCTGAATAAATAAAATGAGGATTTCAAACCTATTGTGTTTACTCAGATTGTTTTATGATAAATTTAGTTTGAAGCAACAACACAGTTTAGTTTGAGATACCCACAGAAGTGGGAGAAACCAGGAGGAGGAGGTCCCCCTGGTTCTTGACGGTCCTGTGTTCCTGTCAGCTCTGTCCAAAGTCGCTGAAGCCTTTGGCGGCGCTGAAGACATCGGGCTGCAGCGGAAAGAAGTACTGCTGTGGCAGGAGGAAGGCGGTGTTCTGAGTGGGCTGGTGGAGCTGCAGCTGGGTGTGGGTGGAGGTATGTTGGAGGCCCCCTGACATGGCTACCGCTGGGGCAGATATGTAGGGGGGAGGTGGAGGTGGAAGCAGAGTCTGAGGGGTCTGGGTGGGGGTGGAGGCTGAGGAGGAGACAGTGGCAGACACCAGGCAGCCATGCTGCTGCTGCCCTCCCAGAGAGAACCTCCTCATAGAGCTGCCTCCTCCGGCGGAGCTGGAGCTGGTGGTGGCGGTGCTGGACTGACGCGACGGCGCCCGGAGGCTCGGCGGCGCGCTGGTGAGGATCATGGGAATGGTTTCACCCTGGCAGCTCCGCAGCGAGAACCGAATGGGCTGCTGGGTAGGCTGCTTCGGCCGCAGGCAGGTGCAGCAATAGACGGCCACCAGAGAGCCCACCACCACGAAGGCAACGAAGATGCTGCCCACCATCAGGAAGGGAACGTAGATGGGCTCTGAGGAGAGGAGACACAGAGACACAGGACAGTTAGACAGGAAGTACCTCAGCAATGAAGTACAAATCCTTCAGAGGACTTTCAGGTACTTTACTGTAGGAATACCTGGACTTTCTTCTCCTCACATTTTCAAACAGGCTCAATAATTTACTAGATTATCTTTATTTTGCATAATTTTCCTGTTTCCCTGACGGCAAGACTCGTTTTAAAGGTGCAGTGCATAAGTTATAGGGACATTTCTTTGAAAAAATGGATTCTAATATTAAAAACTATGTTTTAATTTGTGTATAATCAGATGAAAAAAGTGGGTCCACTTCTATCTTGTGCTGCCATGTTTGTCCAGTATCTCAGAGGGTACAAACTGAACTCTGGCTGAATGATGAAGAATAGCCTCACCTCTTAAAACCAGGAAATAAGTAGACGACGATGAATAAGTTATTCAGTTTAATGTTTGTCCCAAATGGAGGGTCAACTTAATTATTTAGTACAAGAAAAAGCAACAGAGTGTGAAACCTCATCGCAAAAGAGGGGAGATTTAATCAGGGCGGGGGATGTCCGAACACGAGGATGAACAGTGATTTGGTATTTACCTATTTGAAATAGCTGATGAGGGTCAAAGATTTTCAGAGGGATGCTGAAGTTTCCCGTTCTGTGCTGAACATCTAATCTAACCTCGCACCTGGACAGGTTTGACTACCTGGTGTGTCATTCTCTGCAAACAGAGAGAAACGCATCCCTGAGGTGTGGTGGTCCGCCCTTCTGTGAAGGGCTCAAGGATTAATGGGGGATTCAGGGTCTTAATAAACAAAGATTGCAGGTGCAGTCCAGGGATCAAACCACCATCTTTGAGGGGGGTCGGGGGACGACCACTCAAACTCCTGACCTTCAGAATCCCCTAATTGTTGACGAGTCAATAACTTTATAAAGAATAGATTTATAAATAATGAAAATGTCCGTTTACTTCCAGCCATTCAGAATATATAGACCCATCAGCCATAACATTAGAACCACTGATGAGTATTGATAACATTTATTACCACCATGGTAACTGTCAGTAGGTGGGATTTATTATACAGGAAGTGAACATTTTGTCCAGATGTGATCAGCTGATTGACTTTGACAAGAACTAAGAAGATCTACTGTAACACAAACTGCAGGAGAAGTTCAAGCGGGTTCTGATAGAAAGGTGTCAGAATGCACTGTGGCATCACAGAGGGGGGGTTACAGTAGGAGCCAGGTGGATATATAGTTATGACTGATTGATGTGTATCACAATTGTAAATGCTGGATGTCTAAAGGACAATTAAAGGGATGTGTGAGAAATGATTAATGCGCCTTCAGAAATACTTTTTCCTCCTCTGCAGGTCCGATTTTCACATTTTTCATCTAAACGTGACTAAAGTACTCTTTAGTACTCTGAAGTACTGTTTGTCTGCTTACAACTACATTCACACTCTTTATTATGTTAGTATTATAATTATTATTTGTCGTCTTGCTAGATTTATACCAGGCTAATAAATGATAATTGTTTTTTAAGAGGAGGGTTAGAAATGATTTGATAGTTGTTTTTTTTGCATTTCTGCGTTACCTTTGAAAGGTACAGGCTTTGGAATGTTTTTATAGGGTAAAAGACAGACCGTTGAAGGACATTTCAGCAGAACCTCGTGTAATGTTAGTATGATATTAATTAAATAGTAAAATTTAAAAAAAAAGAAGTAAAAACTGAAAGTAAAACGTCTTCAGAAAAAAAAAGACAGATACCTGAAATCTCTAGTATTGAAGTATTTGTACTCCATTACGTCCCACCTCTGAAGTAATCCTATGTAAATATACAGATACATAAATAACATGTATTTTATGATTAAACTGTTTTAATATTTATTGTGTTGGTGCTATTAATAGTCGTTGCTCTCAGGATCAACAGGTGCCTCCTTCATAGTAAACCTCCAAACCTTCTCCATAGTAAATCCTGACAGACTTATTCCTGCGGGAAAACACATTCAGCTCAGGTTTCACGTGGGGCCCTGTTGCATTCTGGGAGGAAATCACCCTCTGTTTATTTATTTTGACAGGATAAAATAGGAAATTGCAGTCCTTCAAATTAAAGCTTATCAGTGGGGGGAAATTAGGAGAAAACTGGCCGCACCTTCAGAGTTAAAGCGTCTTTTGTCATCATTATTATTATTATTATTATTATTTAAGCTAAACGTTTAAAGAGGCGAAACACACTGAGCTATTATTTCATGAAATCTTTATGACGACCTAGAGTTTAAGACAATTTTTTTGCTCTAACATTCAAGAACAGTGATTCTAACATTTTAAAAAAGTTTTCACTTTTTCATGAAAGTAATATTCATTCATTATAATATTCATTAATTGCATATTAATTCCCGCCTTAAGTTTTTCTTTTTAAACGTTAGTCATGTGAAACAGACCAGAATTAGAAGAATGCTGTCTGACCTTGATGCTGAAATTCATCTATTAGGTTTCATTATTAACAACTTTAGCAGCGAGTTATTATCTCATGTTTTATGTGAGAAAACTTTGAAAACATTGGTTTTAATTAGAATTACTTAATAGATTTTTTTTCAGTCGCATGAATTGAAGCCAAGGGAATTACTGAAATAAACACAATAATAATTTGACATTAGTTAACTACATAATAGATAGATAAATGGATACTAGATTAAGAGTGGTAAAAAGAAATGTCCTCATATTTTATTTCTTATTAATATTGGATGCATAAACGTCATGAAAATTCATCAAAACATCCCTTAATCAATCTGACATGAATTGATTACAAATAAAAGGTGGCATAATATTAACCTTTCTGAATTAAAACGATTTTAAAATGATCCAAAACCGTTAGTCTAACATTAAATTCTATTTTTCCACTAATCTAGGATGAATTTAAAATAAAGTCAGATAAAGAAAAATGAGTCATTTAGTGTATTTCTCCCAACCACAGGTTATTATTTTTGTGTTATTAATGCTTTATTAACTTCTTATTCTCATGAATATCAGTCAGACTAACTTCCCCTCACGCACGCGCGTGTGTGAGGTGAACTTTAATTGAAGGGGGACGTTTACGGTCTGGTCGGTCACTCACGCGCTGCGTACTCGGTGTCGTCCACCTCCCGGTCGTTGGTGCAGCTGCCCTGGTCCAGCCGCGCGTCTACGGCCGCGCAGCAGTAGCGCAGCGCGCACGTGCCGCAACACACCGTAGCGTCCATGGTGTCAAAGTCCTCCGGGCACTGGAAGCCCTCGTGATAATTCCCGCTCGAGTCCAGCCAGCCGTGGCAGTATTCCCCCTGAGCGTCAGAGATCCGCAGGTTCCAGGTCAGGTATCCGAGCAGCACGCAGCTGAGGAGGCGCACCATCCCGGCCCGGAGAGAGGGGGTCCGGGCTAGAGGGTCTTCATGGAGATGGATCTACTGAGGGTCTGGATCCGAACATGCGGGGGTCTAGGTCATGATTCCAACATGCTCACAGTTCTGCGCCAAAACGCATCCAAGCCTCTTCTGGTCCGATCCTGAAGGGTCCGGTCTTCTGTTGGTCCTCCGTGGGTTGTTGGTTCGCGTTCTGAGCCCTCCACACCGGAGACTGACTGGTTTTGTGACTCCCGGCGCGCACGTAACTGCCATTAACTAGACGTGCGCGTTCACGAGGAGCAGCGGGGCAAATTGTGATCCCCGAAACTCCTCAGAGAGAAATCTGCGCTTTCAGTTATTTTAGTTTTATTTTCTAAGATTGTTTTTATTCGATCCCATTCTTGATTAAATTGACTTTATTTAATCTTTATTATTTTATCCTTAATGTTTTATTTATTTATTTTATATTTACTTTCTTTCTTTTATTTACTCAATTATTTTAACAGTTTACTCAAACATTCCTTTATTTGATTTTTGTATTTATTATTTATATGTTAAAACTTATGCTTATATTTTTCTGTATAATTCATTTATTGTCCTTCTGTCTTTTATCATCATTTAACATAAATAAACACACGTGTATGTCCCAATAAAACAAACTCACAACAGTTTGTATCAATGTTTTTAAGGATCAGGAAAAACAGTCAAATTTGGTTTGGCTCTCTGGAACCCTGATTACCTGATTTGCCCGTTCATGTTGTTTCTACTCATATCTCTTGACATTTTCAATCATTACCTGAGAAGTCGGCGCTGAGGTCACGCTCTATAAACAGTATTTACTAAACACCTGCTGCTATTTTGATATTAAACAGGAAGTTCCAGACGTTAACCGCCCCGTAGAGTAAACAGGTCATTTCCTCTCCTCCGTCTATTAAACCTTCTTTCTGTCACTCACTGATGATTATTATGACCCCATCAGGTCGTCAGAAGGACGCATGGAGGCCAGGTGTGGGGTCAGAGGTCACTGTCTCCAGCTGAAATCCAAAACCATATTTGGATGTGGATAACGGTGATTCTGGTGCGACATGAACGCGTCGTGAGGCTGCACCTGCATGGACACACACTGTAATTGGTTCAGGGCCAAACTCAACGGTGTCACATGTTTGGTTTACACACAGCAGCTGGGGGAGGACGCAGAGATCGAGGCTCCTCTGAGTAGACCAGGGACCACAAACAGAAACCTTTAGAGTATTTTTAATAAGAAAGAGGAGGAGGAGGAGTTTATCCTGAGGGGAGAGAAGTTCAAGATGGAGGTTGAACTATGGAGAGTGGAGACGGAGAAAGTCTCTCTGCTGAAGAGGAAGAAGATCTTCATGCTCCCTCAACCCTCAACCAACCATCCAAGGTTAGTTTGCATTTTCTGCAGGTGACCAGATTCACCATCAACCACTATGATGTTTACAAAGACGAAGAGCACGTTCTCCACTATCACATTACACAAAGACATCAATACCAGTAAGGTCAAATGTTATTATCATCCTTTGAAGTCCTCACCATGGATCTTCTCCATCCATCCACTTTCTTCTTCTTACCCAGAGTCAGGTAATGGTGACAGCAGACCAAACGGACATTCCCGACATCCATCTCCATACCAACACTCACCCAGCCCACCCTGAGATGTTCTCAGGCCAGATGAGATGTCTAAACCATCCAGAAGGTTCTGGGTTTACCCCGGGGTCTCCTCCCAGCGGCTTCTTCCTTGGAAACATCTAAAGGGAGGCAGCCTGCTCAGATGCCTGAACCACCTCAACTGGGTCCTGAGCTCCTCACCGTATCTCTAAGGCTGAGCCCAGCCACACTAAGGAGGAAGTTAACATCCTCCTTGAAATTCTAGAACAGATGAAAATCTGTTCTAGAAAAAAGTTCATCCCCTGAAGAACAGATTTATGGATTTATATGTGTTTTCAAAGATTCACCAATAGAAGTTATTTTGAATAGACATAAATACTATTATGGCCCTCATGACATCAGTCCGACCTTGTTCTGCTGTATTTAGAACTTAATCACACGCTGGGGGAAGTTCCTTTTGTTCCTGTGATTTTGTCCTGTGGAATAAACTCCAAACCAGAACCATGATTCTCTCAGGTTGATCACTCTGTCTCCGTGTTTATATCCGTGTGTTGTACAAGTTCTGTTTATATCTGCCGTTATTTCAATAGGAAGCATAAAATACTGTTTCTCTTAACAATGTTACTATTATTATTTTTTGAATAGCGATAATAGTAAGACATGAAATACAGGAATTAAACAGAATTATCCGAAATAAATAACATAAGAAATAAATAATAAATAATAAATAAAACATTAAATAAATAAAGGATTTATTTTTTTCAAATGCTGAGATAAAAGAGTAGAAATAAAATCAAGTAATCAAATAAAACAATTTAAAGAAAAAAAAAAAAAATATATATATATATAAGGACTAAAATGAAAGTATTAAAATGTGCTTCTACTATGTAGATAAAATAGCCGCTGATGTGGCGCCCCCGCGTGGTTCTGTTTGGTCCTGCAGGACTCCGGACATTCTCCACACCAGCCTTTACTTACATAGAAGTCCGATTCACTTAGAGTGGACTTTGTAGATTTTCTAACTTTATAAAGAAACTAATTCAGACTGAATACAAACGGCATAACATGGAATTTATTTTACTTGTTAATTCAGTAGAGTGAATCCAAATAAATTTAGATATCAGGTAAAAAAAGGTAAAAGTAAGGGCCTTTAAGCACCAGCAGATAATCATTGTTTGTTATGTTATTGCTTTTGGTAGTTAAAGAATTGTAGCTAAATCCATGAGTGCATAACACAAGTCATATTAACTGGGTTACGGTTATGTCTTTTTTAAATGAACTGTTATTGACAGTTAGATTCAGAATATTGACACTATAAACATTACTTTTCAAGGAAAATGGGTTTTGTGTGAGTGACCCATGTTTCAATTAAGATGGGACAAACCAAACTGTTTCCAGGCAAAAATCATGAATTCATTTACTTTTGTGTTTGTGTGTATTTTACAGACATTGCTACGAAATATTAAGACGAGGATTCCATCTCAGCTGTAGTAGCCATCCCTGTCACTCACAGGAGCTCAATGTGAGTCAACACTGACAGATGTAAGACATCCATCATATTTGTTCAATCATTTACCCCTCTGTTCCATCAATATTGCCCAAAATCCCATAATATATGATCAACATTGATGTTCCCGGAGGACATGTTGATGAGCTCTATCCGGATTCGAGTTGGACACGAATGCTTTTAACTCCAATTATGAGTAGCTGAGCCTCTTCACTTCCCATCAGGCTATGTTTGTGCCAGTTTCCATGGACACTCACACTTTCATGCACCACCAGGGTTGGACAGATGAATGACTGGAGCCTATCCCAGCTGACACTGGACGACAAACAACCGTTCACCCCCTCATTCAGCGTTAAGAGTCTCTAATTCATCCATTTATCATGTTTAAGGAGTGTAGGAAGAAGTTGGAGTACCTGAAGGGAACCCCACGTAAACATGGGGAGAAGATGCAAGGTCCACACAGAAAGGCCAAGGACTTTAAACCCAGAACCTCCTGGCTGTGAGGCAAGAATGCTACACTTAAAAAAATAAAAACCTATAATTTATGGTAAAATACCAGCTTGCCAGAATTTCCCTGTTGTACAATACATTATGGTAAATTACAGCAAAATAAGAACATATACTACCGTTAACTTCTATACAAGCACTTTAAATACAATTTCATTCAATTACAAAAAGTTACAAAATCAAAGTTATTACACAAATGCACACCCTACATCGAACGTGTCGTTTCTGTAGAAATGAAGGGATGTTCTTGCTAAATCTAAGTTTTTTACTGTAAAATCGAATCTAATTACCTGCAAAATCCATCATTTAGACCGAATGATACTTTAACGGTATTTCATTGCAAATAACATTATGGTAATTTTTCTGATATTGTTCTGTTATCTTATCAAAACTTTGTATTTGCACTCTTTCTGTAAACCATAATTTTAAATTACAATTTGTACAGTTTACAGAAAGAAAATATGCCTGAGTTCATTATCTACGTTTTATATTATGTTATGTATTAGTCTGAATGTATTCTGATTAACTTTTTTTATGTCAGGTCCTTGTAAACAGTTTTTACGGTAATGTTTGTTTTGTTTTTTTTGCCAACCAGTTTACAGTAAATGAAACCGATTTTCTTTTATTCCCACAATCTCACCATGCCACCTTTTCAGAGGATTAATTTAAAGATTCATTTTAAAATGATCCATTAATCGAATCACTTTCTCATTGAATATTAAACAATTGAAAACTGAAATGAATAACAAAAAAACCTTCTAGAATCCAATCATATATTTGTTTAATTCATATATAGCAAATATTTTTTATCCTGAAATTATTCACGAATTATCTGCACGCGCCCATCTCCAGCCTTGACCCCCTGTCACGTGGTGTTAAGGGAGAAGAGGGTAACGGGTGAAATGATCACGTGACTCATATTTAGTCACAACCGAGACCAAATAAGTTATAAAAGTCATAAGATTAGACTTATCAGTGGTTTTTGTGTCATCCAGCGCAAAGTGACCCTTATTTCTGTCTTATCCTCTTCATCATTTAGAGAAAGAAAACAATTATATATATATATATATTTAATTTGATCTTGTTGGATTGTAGCTGTCCTCATCCTGCAGGGTGTGTCTGAGCCTGACATTATTCTAACTGATGCTTTGAGCTCAGCAGCAAAATGGCCTCTCTCCCTTCATTTGTCTCATTTCTTCTTTTTTTCCTTTCCTCTTTTTTTTCTTTTTTTTCTCTTCAAATTAGCAGCTTCTAACAGTTCTCTGTTTGGATGTTGGCCACAAAGGAGCTCAAGTCCCGCCTGCTGCCTCTGGAGGACCCTCCGTCTCTCAGCTCCCGGTAGGGGATTGGAGCGGCGGCGTGTCAGTAAAGTAGCCCACCCTTCTCTCTGTGCATGACGGGGAACCGAGCCAGACGGGGACCAGAGCCGGATCCGATCCTCTACAATCATAGTAGCGCACCGTTGCATGGATGGAAGGAGTGATGCAGCCCGCAGATGAAGGGCCGTGCGCCCCGAAGATGTGCAGACAACAACGGGGTCCCTACGGCACCCTGAAGACCTTCCAGAGCAAGCGCCCCTCCTCTGTGGTCGGGGTGCCGCTGTTTGGAGACGGGCATCACTTCACCTTCCATCCGGAGCAGCCTCACCATTTCCAGCTGCAGCAGCAGCAGCAGCAGCAGCGTCTGCAGCAGCTCCACCAGACCGCCATCAGCAGCAGCAGTCAGCATCAGCACCCTGGACCCCAGCATCAGCAGCATCCAACGCATCATCATCATCATCAGCAGCAGCAGCAGCTCCAAACGCATCAGCAGCAGCACCCAGCACCTCAGCAGCAGCATCGGCAGCACCGTCTCCCGTGTGACACCAGGCCCAGCAGCGGAGCCCCGACATCCACCTCCGCACCTCCGGCCGCGGCTCCTCCCGGTACCCAGCAGAGGCGCACCATCGGCGGCGTAGCAGAGGCCAGATTCTCCCCGGACTGCACCTACAACATCAGCTCAGGTGGGCTCCGAACTTATCCACAGCGATCCACCACAGACTGAAGTGGGTTCAGGCATATCCTCCACATGAACGTCAGTAGACCAACTTTATTTAAAGGCTGAGGAAAAAAGAAGAAGTCATAAAAAGAGACATGAATCAATCTGCAGTCTGTTCTAAACATTCCACTGGGTCAGTGCGTGCGTGGAGGCTGAGGGAGGAATGTGTGTGTGTGTGTGTGTGTGTGTGTGTGTGTGGGGATACGTGAAGATGAAATTTAATCCGTATATTAGAGAATACCCTCCCCTCATCTAAGATCAGATATTAATCTCTTTATTACTGCCATGGAAACCATGAGGCTCAGAGAATGGGTAGAAATTTACAATTAAAAAACACAACTGTCAAATAAGCAAAAATAAAATCACATTATTACGTCAGTGTCATATGATTACTCTAAATCGGGGTACCCTACATCATTCCTGTATTTATAAAAACACAATTTTACAGTGAAAAAAAATTAAAGTTAGTTTTGATGATGAGGTAAAAACTCTACATTTAACAACTCTGTAATTTACTGTCATTTTACGACATGTTCTGGTAGGTTCTAATCTGATGCATGATGACTTTATGTGCAACAGATGTCGGGCCCTTTTTAAAGCAAATTACCGTAAACGGGTTTACTACATGGTTGCTAGCTGACAAATTGCAACAGTTAAAGATCTAAACAGTTTAAGCTAATAAAAAAAAGTTAAGATATACATTAATTTGCTTTAATTTCATTTTAGTGTTCTGGCAGGTCTAATCCGACACTTAATGTTCTACATGTAGTGAACGACAAAAAGGCATTTCTTGAAGAAAGTCAAGTATTTGGAGGTGGTTGCAAAAGTATTTAAGCAAATTACTGTAAAGAGGTTTGCAGTGTATGTATAGTAGTTTACTGTAAACATTCAATATCTCTCAACAGGGAAAGTTTGGGTCACCTATAAAACATTCTGTGATGTCGGGTTCTTTGCCATCGCTGACATTATTTGACCATAAATTACTTATCTTTTTTTTACAGTGCACAAACAATCGGTCTGACATAGAACAATATGAAATCTTTGACATGAAGAAGCACCAATTCTTACACAAGGTTTGGTTTTAAACTTTAAACTTTTAAAGTAAAGCTTTCTATGTAATTCACGATAAATTATTGGCAATCAACCAATCAATCATTTTCGGGGGGGGTCTCGTTGCGAAAGGATCGTTTTCACAATGTTTTTAAATGTCATTTTTTTAGCCATGTGGTTGTCATGGTGACGGATGCTGAAGCCCAGGTTCTAGTGATGATGACACATTTGTTCTGGCATGTACTCAGTCTTGATTTCACACATGAAACAATAACAGAAATTCTATTTTCTCTGCTCCAGTGAATCCAACCCGTATTACCCATGATGCATCACACAACCTCAACTAAACGTAGCTGCGTTCCTCAGCGGTCCAATGCTCAGGAATTAGGGGCGACCTATTGTCCCCCTCATGACTCAAAAACAACCTCCTCCTCACGAGGAGACTCTCCGGAGAGGCGGAGACTCAGCAGGGACGCTGAGAGTTTGATGAAAATAAATGGGGCTGATAAATTGGCTTCTGCCGGCCGTGTTTGTTTTTTAATTAAATCTCGTGAGCTCACACAAATGCCACGATCCGGAGGAAGAGGAGGGGAGGGGCTGATATCAGATACATCTCTGAGGTTAAACAGAACGCAGATTAATAAATGCAACACATATGGTGATAGACACGTCTGTGTGTGCGTATGTGTGCGTGTGTGTGTGTGTGTGTGTTAATCATTCCATGGAGGTGTGTTGGAGATGATCTCATTGAGACGTGTCGAGACTAGCAGGGATCCACGGAGGCTTGTCTCCGGACTGCCGATCTTTGCTGATTGTTTTTGCTCGGTTGGTTTTGTGTCTTTATTGACGACTGAATAAATAATTCGGCTGACATTTTTAGAAACTGAGGAGCCGACCGTACGTCAGTGCGGTAAAGAGAAACTGCAGAACTGCGTTAGTGCAGCCAGATTGGAGGGTCTGTGAGCATGAACTGATCTTCTCAGGTCCCACCTCAGCATCTCAGTGGAGTTCAGGTCCAGACTTTGATTAGGAGACATTCATAGGTGGACTTACAGACTGATGATCTGACATTCTCATTCAGAGTTTTCTAGTAGAGATAGAACGATGGTGAGTCGTCCTGGTCCTGAGGCAGCAGATCATCTACACAACATTCCACTGTGACCTCCATGTTTCACCGTAGGTCTGATGTTCTTCTAGAGGAATACTGTGTTTGGTTTCCACCAGATGGAACGAGAACCCTGTCTTCAAACAGTTCAGCTTTCTACTTATCAGTCCAGAGAAGATTCTCCCAGACGTTCTTAGGGTCATCGAGGTGTGTTGTGGGCTTCAGACCAGTCTTAATGTTCTTCTGGGTCAGCAGTGGCTTTTCTCCTCACCACTCTCCCATTATGCCATTTTGTCCCAGTGTATCTGGAATATTGGAGCCATGACCTCTGACCTTTATTGAGATGAGAGAGGCCTGCAAGTCCTTGGATGTTTTCTTTGGATCTTCTGTGACTTCTGAATAAGTCTTCACCGTACTCTTGGAGTACTTTTAGAAGGTGGTCTACTTGTGTGAAGGTTCACTATTGTTCCAGGTCTTCACCATGTGTAGATCATGTGTCTCACTGTGGATCTTTGGAGTCCCAAAACCTTTGAAACAGCAATGGAACCCAGACTGATGGATTACAATGACCTGCTGGAATTTCTTATGATTTTTGGCACAGTGTGCTACTGGTGAGACTAGAAGCCAACACCCTTCTCCTGATTATGGTCTATTGAGGTGTTTTGTTTTGTTGTATTTCTGGAACCTCTTATTTATTGAGTGAGTCTGACCTCCTGACCTTCATCTGTCTCCAGAGAACCGTCTCATCCTGGACGCCTTTGCCCAGCAGTGTAGCCGAGTCCTCAGCCTCCTCAACAAAGGCCGTCTCCTGGAGCCTTCCTCCACCTTCACCTCCAGCATCAAGCTGGAGGACGGTTCAGGGGAGGTTCAGGGGCTTCACTGCTCCTCGCTGGGGAAATGTAAACCTGAGGAGAGCTCCTCTACCACACAGCCGGAGGAGGAGGCGCAGCAAAGCCATTCAAGCCAACAGCAGACCTCCGCCATCCTCCGCATCTTCACAGACTCCCTCCAGACCTACCTGCTCTCAGGGCCTCAGCAGCAGCAACATCTGGAGGAGGAGTCTCCCTCAGCGGAGCCTGGTTCAGGAGACTCTCCGGCGACACACAACCTGGGGGGCTGGGGCTCGCCCGCGCCATCAGAGTCCTACGGACATCCGTCGTCCACGCTGCCTGAGGAGGACGAGGAGGAGGAGGAGGAGAGCTGCTGTCCACGCTGCCTGGAGCTGGAGCAGGAGGTGCTGTCTCTGCAGCAGGAGAACGAGGAGCTCCGCAACAAGCTGGAAAATGTCCCAGGTACAGTAAGGAGAGTCAGGACATCAGAGGGGTTCTGATCTTGTCTTTGGGGTTCAGGTTTAAGTTCATACGTGTGCTGATGAAGATCGGTGGAAGGTTCAGTCTCACCATGAACAGACAGAGCATCTTCAGTGTCTTCTGGAGAGTTTAAACTTGTAGTTTTCTTCCCTTTCCTGCTCTCCTCATACCGCTCTGAGTCTCACATGGACCTGGTCTAGATGAGTGATGTCTCTTACCTTCCTCCCTGACGGACCACATTGTTCTGTTTTCCAAACAGTTCCGTGTCAAAATGTCCTCGACTACTTCAAGACCGTTCTTGAGTTTCACAACCAGCTGGGCCAGCAGATGCCAGAGGAGCAGCTGACCGAGGTGAGGAGTCGCGTTATTCAGACCTGCTTTTTAATAATAACTTATTTTATAATTGTATGCATAAGTTCTGTGACAATTTGGACTCATTGAAAATTCTGTTTCTGCAGGAAGAAGAACGACAAACCGTCTTTGAGGTCTGCTGTGTTTTTTTTTTTTTCACATTTCCTTTTACTTTCTAAGGAACAAAAGAGTATTAAGATCAATATTACGAGAATAAAGTCATAATTTTAGGAGAATGAAGTCCAAAATTTAAGACTGGTAAGAAGGAAGTTTTCTAACCTGGACTTTTGTCAACTACTGTCTCAAATCCAGTGTCTTAATCAGCATTTCAAAGTTCTGATTCTTGGGATCATGGTGTGCTTATGTGCCAAAATACTCAACATTTACTGATTGGTCAAACTTATAATATTATTCAAATATAGTTTGACAAACTGCTCCTAATAAGTAGCCTAAAATTATGACTTCATTCTCGGAAAACTAGGACTTAGGAATCAGGGGCTTTTGTAAAACATGAACTTCCAGAGTAAAACAGGATAAATGTAAGATAGAACTCCTCCAGTCAATTATATGTATGACATTTTGTCTAAATTGGACCAAGGCTGAGAAGTTATGACCCAAAACACGTTGAGCGATAAGGATAATAATGACCTGAAAGAACAATCCAGTATTACTCTAGTTAAAGTTAAGCCCGATCTCAAAGGTTTAAATGAATACATTTCAAAACTGTAATGCATCTGAACTTCCTCCCTCCCTCCCTCCCTCCCTCCTTCCTTCCTTCCTTCCTTCCTTCCCTGCAGGGCAGCAAGCAGCTCCTGGAGAACTATCCTCTCTTCATCAGTAACAAGCAGTGGGACGAAGCCGTCAACTCCTCTAAGAAAGACGGCAGGCGGCTGCTGCGATACCTGATTCGCTACGTCTTCACCACGGACGAGCTCAAGTTCTCCTGCGGGTTGGGCAAGAGGAAGCGGTCAGTCCACTCGGGAGATCAAGGCCTGGAGAGGCGGCCCCTCAACCCCGTCAAAGTCAGCTGCCTCAGAGGTACGAGGTTCTACATCATCGCTTCAGTCGGATCATTTTAAACTACAGAACATGAATATCTGGGTATCGTCTGCGTAAGAAGAGACTCGGTGCTGTTTGAATGATGAAGGGTCATTCTTAGTCGGTACTCCATGTCCAAACCTGGGCTTCATAATTGAAAAGCAGCGGTTATAAGGTTTGTTATTATTCATGGCTGCACAGAGAATGAGACTAGATTCACAGCGGTCAGCCATTATATTATAACTAACTGTCTAATAATTGTGTTGGTCCCCTTTTGACACCGAAACTTGGTCTCCACCAGACCTCTGAAGGTCTGCTGTGGTATCTAGAACCAGGATGTTAGCAGCAGATCCTTTAAGGCCTGTAAGTTTTGAGCTGGGGCTTCCATGGATCAGACTTCTTTTTCCAAATCATCCCACAGTCGCTGGATTAGATTGAGATCTGGATACTTTTGAGGGTGGAGGAGGCCACAGCCATCAGGGACCACTGTTTCCATGAGGAGGGGGACTGTGTCTGCAGTAATGTTTAGGTCGGTGCTACGTGTCAAAGGAACGATCACATGAATGGTAGGACCCAAGTTTTCCAAGCAGAACCAAGTATCACACTGACTCCCCTGATGTGCATTCTTCCCACAATGCATCCTGGTACCATCTCTTCATCAGGTATTCAACGCACACGCTGTTCACATCGTGTGAAAAAAAACTTGATTGATCGGACCAGTACATCTCGTTCTAGTTCTGAGGAGTCCACTGTAGGAGCTGTCAGCAGTGGACAGGAGTCATAAACTGCACATTGTGATGTCACTCTGCGTTCTGACACCTTTCCCTCAGAACCAGCATGAACTTTTTCTGAAGGTTGGGTCACAGTAGCTCTGCTGTGGGATCAAACAACAAAGGATCGCCTTCTCTCCCCTCATGCATCCATGAGCCTTGTCTGCTCTGGACACCGGCTATCCTTCCTTTGACCACTTTGGTCGGTTCTAAGGACTACAGACCAGGAACACCCGACAACACCGGCAGTTCTGGAGATGCTCTGACCCAGTTGTCAAGCCATATCAACCTGGTCCTTGTCAGAGTGACTCAGATCCTTATGCTTGCCTTTTATTCCTGCATCCAACGCATCAACATCAGAACAAACGAGATAAACGTCCTTCTGACTTAACTTGTCAGAGGTTCTAATGTTACGACTGAATGTAATAGTCTATTTAAATTCATCACATTTGAGTATTTTTCAAAAAATAAAAATGAAAATTATAAGATCTAGCATTAATACCTGTGTATAAACTCAAGACACCTGTACATGGACAGGAAGTCATAGAATGATGAGGACACTGATGTATTTTTCATGAAGTGACAGATACATGACACAACCCGACTGACGTTGATCATCAAAACCTCGTCTGTGTTCAACGCCTCAGAATAATCCCGCTTTATTCTCCTAATATTGAAAATGCCGTGTTCTCGTTTCCAGAGTTCATCCGGATGCACTGTGCCTCAAACCTGGACTGGTGGATGCCCTCAGAGGAGCAGATCAACAAAGTCTTCAGCGACGCCGTCGGCCACGCCCGCCAGGGCCGAGCGGTCGGGACGTTCCTGGGCAGCAGCGGCAGCAGCACCAGCAGCCTCTACATGGACGCGTTTGACGGACACCTGTCACAGGACGAGCTCTATCTCAAAGGCTGCCAGAACGGACAATCTGACTGAAGCGAGACGAGGACTCGAGAGACGCACGCCGGAAATGTAGCCGTTCGCAACATATCCCAGAAGACTGACCCGATCCTGTCACTTTACCGAGTGAAGAAAACATTCCAGAAGAAAAACTGCCGTCTCTGAAGCAGATCCTATTTTTAGTTTTGTAGCCTTTAGCCATTTTTATACTCAGAGTTCTGTTGAGTCCAAATTTTGCCACTGGAAGGAGGGTTTTAAACAAAAATTTTGAGTCTTCCATTTGCTGCTTTCTTTGTAGGTTCATGTGTTGAGCAGTTATGTCACTATCAAGGGAAAACATGTTTAGTGTTTTTAACGGAATCCCAGTGAATATTTACAACTTACAGCGCTGTGAAAAAGTATTAGACCCCTCCTGATTTCTTATATTTTTTGTATCTCAGACTCAACTGCGTTGGATCTTCAAACAAACCGCCTGAAGTTATCTAAAAGTATTCACCCCCCTGAACTTAACATCCAGTTGTTCCACCTTCAGCAGCAACGACTGGAGATCAGTCTCTGAGGTCAGTGTGGTGGAACTTCTACCCGCTGTCCCACAGAGCTGCTTTAGTGCAAACACACCGAAGAGTTTGAGCATGAACTGATCTTCTCAGGTCCCAGCACAGCATCTCAATGGGGTTCAGGTCCAGACTTTGACTAGACCACTCCAGAACCTTAACTTTATTCCATTTGATCCATTGAGAGTTGGATTTACTCTCTAGACTGGCACCATTGTCTCGCTGCATGACGACCCGACGTTCTCCCTCAGAATTTTCTGATAGAGAGCTGAATTCTGGTTTCCCCTCAATGATGGCGAGTCGTCCTGGTCCTGAAGCAGCAGATCATCTCCACAAGGGGTGATGGTCTTCTAGTGGACAATTTCCAGGGAAGATTCTCCCAGAAGGTCAAAGGGTCATCAAGATGTGTTGTGGGTAAATTCAGACCATTCTGAATGTTCTTCTGGGTCAGCAGAAGAACATGAAGCCCCTAGGGTGGGTCTTTCCCATAATGCCATAAATGCCGGTTGTCTTGGAATAGTGGACCCATGACCATGGCCATGACCTCTGACCTTCATTTCAGTTCCTTTGATGTTTTCTTTGGCTCGTCTCTGACTTCCTGAATGAGCTCTCGCCGTGCTCTAGGAGGAATTCCGGAAGGTGGTCCACTTTTCTGAGAAGGTTCTCTATTGTTCCAGTTCTTCTCCATGTGTAGATAAAGTGTCTCACTGTGGATTTGTGGAGTCCCATAACCGGAGAAACAACTTCAGAACCCCTCCCAGATTAATGTTCAATCACCTTTTGGAATTTCTTTTGGCTTTGGCATAATGTGCTACTGGTGAAACCTGGTAGTCAACTTCCTGCTTCTGAAGATGGTCTACTGAAGTGATGATGTGGTTGAACAGGGCTGATGGTGATCAGGTCTGGTTGGGTCTAGTCCAGCTGGAACCGTTTATTAATGTAGTTTAGCAGTTTTTTTTACTTGTATTTGGTCTGAACTCATGTTTTATTCGTTCTACATTAACTCTTAATTTCAAATTCAACAGAGTTTAATCTGAGATACATGTAAAAACAGAAGAAACCAGGCAGGGCTCCAATATTTCTCACTTTACATCAACCCCTTAAGGTCACCAGAGGGGTTATATGTGGTGTAAATGCACCACCACCCATTGCAGATAATAGCATTTACAGTCTTTCAGTGAAATTGGCAAAGCAGCTTTACTTCCACTTTTCTAGAGGAGTGAAAAGTGGAAGTAACCACCTGTTTGGTGGTTCAGCTGGTTCAGGGTCGACTGGAACATCAGAGACCAGAATCAATAAGTAATTTACTGTCCAGTAACCTTCACCAAAGTTTGTACTCTAGTCTGGGCATAGTCAGTAGCTCGCCGCTGGGGGTCCTTCACCTGAGGTTTTTCTAAATTTGTTTGAGATACTCCATACGGTGATGATTACCTTAAGGCAGACTGTTTCTTTTTGAAGTAACGTATGCACTTTATTACTTTGTAAATGTAATCCTTTGCTCTGTCTTCTGTTCTTTCATTCGTCCGGACTCAAATTAAATGTATTATTATTATTATTATTATATTCCTGATCTACAAGGTAAATTTGCACCTATGTTCGATTTTTCATTGCTTTGAGGACTTTTTGACTTGATTGAAAGGGATTTACCTTATAATAATGCCTTAAACAAGATTCAAGACACCGATCAGCCATAATATTAGAACCACCTGCTTAATGTTGGCAGGAACTTTTTACCGCAGTTTCTTCCACAGTTGTTCTTCCATGGGATCGGACCTCAATCAGTGAAAATCGGACCCTGTTGTTTATTCATTGGTTGTCCTTCCTTCGACAACTTTCGGTAGGTATTAAAAAACTGCTGACCTGAAACACCAAAAAGATCTTCGGTTTTGTCAAGCGCTCACAGTCTGGTCCTCAACCAAGTCACTGAGATAATTCTAACTTTTTCTCCGATGTCTGCTATAGTTGCTCCTCTGTGGGATCAGACTGTATCAGTGACTGTATCAGTTAGCCTCGGGCGCCATCACCCTGTCACTAGTTGGGTTTACATGGGACACTTTTCTATTAACCGAATTAAACCTTTCCGAATTGCAATGACCTTTGATCTATTCCGACCCGGTGTTTATAAGGATCGACTCATCTAATCGGAATCAGCTTTCCGACGTGCGCAGATTATCCACACTCCAGTTATTAAGGTGACGATAATGCCACGATGTTCTGGGTGCTAACCGCCTACAAGCGCCCACAAGAAGAATACGACAAAGAGGGCATGAGCGGAAGTCACTTTTGGTCCATCTAACCATCCAACTACGTTAAACTCTTTCAAAGTTGCGATGAGTCAATGAGTCTCCGATGTAGACAAACACTGTTTTGAAGTCGCCATATTTAAAATGCGTAGCGGCGCTGAAAAAAACTCAGCGGAGCATTACATCACAATGCTGGGCCTGCGCAGATACAAGTCAAACAGAAGGCTTTCCGATACAGCGTTTACATGCAGCGAATATCGGAAAGGCTTTCCCAAAGGACTTAGACTACGGAAAGGAATGAAATCTCAATAGGAAGGGACTATTCCTATTCCGCAAAACGTTCACTTGCTGCCCAACATAGCTCGCCCCAATGGGGCAGGTATCATGGTAACAAGATAATCAATGTTATTGTGACCTCGTCTGTCCCGGGTTGTAATGTTATGGCGGACTGGTAGTAACTTTCGATCACACAAATCAAAGAAAACTATTACTTCTTGGTCCAAGCAGGAAGAAACCATATTCTTATTCCCTGAAGCGTCTTATTCGTGGTTTTACGTGTCAGATCTGAGCTGAAGCTGTCCCACGGCGGTCAGACTTTAGCCGCTGTTGTTCTTCGACCGTGTTTATTTGTTTTGGTACTTCAAAACTTCCCAACACTGTTTATTCTACGTTTGAATGTACCAGCGTTATAGGGTCAGTTTGCCAAGTTGACAGTTGCTGTGTAAATGTGTAACATAAAGTAGAATATCGTGTGAGGTGTCATTGAATCTCTCTTTAAAGGCCGAGCAGAAAAGTGCCGGAGAAACCTTAAAGCGTTGGATTCTGTTGTTGTGTTGCTGTTCTGAATGTGAGCGTTTGTTTGTATTTACTCCTCAAAGTGGCCGTGATCGACACTGTGAAACATCAGTAGGGTTTTTACAAATCTAAGAGCTTCTGTTGGTTTTATTTATAATAAATAGAGTCAGCCCTGAGGCTGAAAATGTATTGGAGTCTCTCTAATCTACCTCCTGATCTTAGATTACCAAACATCTGCCTATCACCCTACCTTACCTTACCTTACCTTACCTTACCTTACCTTAGTTGACCTTACCTTACCTTACCTTACCTTAGTTGACCTTACCTTACCTTACCTTACCTTAGTTGACCTTACCTTACCTTACCTTACCTTATCTGACCTCACCTTACCTTACCTTATCTGACCTCACCTTACCTTACTTTAAATTACCTTACCTTACCTTACCTTACCTTAGTTGACCTTACCTTACCTTACCTTACCTTATCTGACCTCACCTTACCTTACCTTATCTTACCTTACCTTATCTTATCTTATCTTATCTTATCTTATCTTATCTTACCTTATCTTACCTTACCTTACCTTAGTTGACCTTACCTTACCTTACCTTACCTTATCTGACCTCACCTTACCTTACCTTATCTTACCTTACCTTACCTTACCTTACCTCACCTTACCTTACCTTACCTATCTTACCTTACCTTACCTTACCTTACCTTATCTTATCTTATCTTATCTTATCTTATCTTACCTTACCTTATCTTACCTTACCTTACCTTACCTTAGTTGACCTTACCTTATCTGACCTCACCTTGACCTTACATTACATTGCCTTACCTAACCGTATGTGACCTTATACTAAGTCACATTACCTTATCTTACCTTATCTGACCTTACCTCACCTCACCTTACCTTACATTGCCTTAACTTACCCTACCTCATCTTACCCTGCCTTGCCGTAACTTACCTGACCTTACCTTACCTCCTCTTACATCAGCTAATCTCACCTTACCTCACCTTAGCATATCATACCTTATACACATACTTACTGTACCTGACCTATCTACTGACCATTAGACCAATTTACTCACCAACAAACCTACCTACCTCACCTTACCTAACCTTACCTCACCATCTACCAATCTAATTGACCAAACTACCTACCGACCTTACCTTAACCTTTCCTAACCTTACCCACCTGGTGACAAATTGACCAAACTACCTACGTAAATACCTACGTACCTTACCTTAGCCTCCACTTTACTTATATTAGCTTGTTTTGCATTACCATACCTGGCTATCTACTGACGAATCGTCTTGCCTTCCTGACTCTAAACCCAAAGATGTCCAGCATTAGAAGCTGTTCTCTAGACAGTATCACCATCATGTTGCTTCACTGTAGGCCTACAGATCCTGTACGGTCCGTGAAAAAATGGAGGATAATAAAGCATCAACCGAAGAGTTAGGGTTTCACCACATGTAAGAAAATAGGCGGGATAACGAATGAAAACAAATGTAAAGTTTGTTGACAGTTTTTATCCGCTGCAAAAGTTCATCATTGGTTCATTTCAACCATTAATAGACCATTATTTATAGCATTTTTATATTTATTTTTCTTCTTTAAAGCTGGATCCAGACATACATTTATATGTAATACTATTTATTATTTTAAAGATTTCTATGGATTTGGGTCCATAGACCTTTTTTGATGGAAGAGGCAGGCAGGAAACAAGGGGAGCGAGGGTCTAGTGACAAGAAGCAAGGGTCCACATGAGGAATCAAACCTGTGGCTGCTCTTCTACACTCTAAAACCTGGTGGGTTGAAAAAGGACCCAGTCTTGGGTCTTACTCTCAGTCAGGGTTACTTTAGTGACCCAGTGTTGGGTCTAAAATGGATGGACCCAGCCACAGGGTTGTTTTAACACCGCTGGGTTGGGTTTTGGTTTTGTCCCAGTATGTTGGGTGATGTTTTTCTTCCCAAAAATAGGTGATAATTATTGAATGAAAACTACCAAAATGTGTCCTGAAAGGAAAACCCAGACCCTGAATTATTATTAATACATGGCCATCGGTTAAAATTACTCTATTTTTGTTTTTTTTTCCAAAATTTGATGAATCAACCAGCTAGCAAACTATGACGCATAGTTATAAGTTAGCAAGTAGGCTAGCTGGCTAATGAAATATATGATAGAGTGTTTGTATGCTATAGCTAGCTTAATAAGTTTAGCAGCAACGGTCATGGCTGACATTGAATGTCGCACCACACACATTTTAAACAAAATAACAAACTTAACCTAATCTGAGCTAGTTTAACTTGAGCTAATGTTGCTAATGTAATATAGAGTTAATAATAGTTAGCTAGCATTTTCATTATCAGTTCACTTTAATAGTAAAAATGTATTATTTTATTATGCTAAGCTAGCACATTGGCAATATCCTTTGAACTGAACTTGGAAAACTTCTAAAAAATGGTTAACCTCAGTTTCAGGTCACATCTGTATCCCAAGTGCCGGGTCCCAATGCTGGGTCCAACCTACCGGACCTATTACCCAGCAGCCTCAACCCCAGCTTTTTTGTTACTAAAACAAGGCAACATTTTTTTTTCAGTCAATGAAGACTCCTGAAACCAATATATTTCATTATTTTACTAGTTTTCTCTACCAAAACTGAATTATTCTAGAGGTATCATTTAACATAAGTCATCAAATCACCAAAATGAGATGCAATGCACATATTTCTCACAGAAGTTCATAGATAGTGGCAGCCTTTTCCACAGTTCCGCACTTTTATTTGATAAATTCAACTAAAATATATCTGCATATTTTATTATCTTGTAGTTTTCTAAAACAATGCTGGATCTTCTCATAGGTTTAGCTTAATTTCAGCAGTTAACAACTATGAACGGAAACAGATGATCCGCTGTGGCGACTCCAAAAGGGAAGAACCGAAAGGAGAGAAGGAAGACGAATAATTATTGGGATGAGGCAAAACATTAATTTCTCACAGACGTTTATTGACAGCGGCAACGTTTTCTACAGTTTCTCTACAGTTTTATTAATGACTCAAGTTTTATCACCTTTAGAGTCCCAATAATGGTTTAAATAACACTTTTAATCTATAATTTCACTCTTTTTTCAAAGCTTGATTCAATAAAAGTCTTTATATTTGATTATTTTGTAGGTTATTGCCACCAATGCCAGACTTTCTCTCTACCAATAAGGGATTGTTACAGAGGTTTTAAGTTCATTTTAGCAATCAAATGACACATTTTAAAATGTATTTTTTTTTAAAAACCACTCAAGTCTTTTATCCTCTAGTATTGGTTTCAAAAAAATATGCTCACTTGTTTTTCCAAAGCTTGAGCCAAACCTGTCTTTATATTTTATTATTTTGTATCTACTTCTTCACCATGCCAGAGTTTTGGGTTCATTTTAGTCACGGGATTACCGGCAGGAGTTGCAAACATTTATATTTCTCAGATGTTTCTTGATAGTGTCTGATGCGAAAGTTTAACTGTTTGTTTAAAGATTAAAATAAATCACGTTTGTCATAGCCTGAGCCCACCATGCCTTCATCTTCATTATTTTCTTTAGGTTCTCTCCATCAAGACTGGATTTCTCCAGAGGTCTTTAGTCATTAAAACGTATTTATGACGTTTTTTTATGACGTCACGTCACGGATATTTAATCATTTCTAGGATATGCAGAAACCGACCTCTGGTGCCGTTTATCTGTGTCGGGACAGTGTCTGCTCTCTGTTTGGGTGTTTCTCTTTAATTCTGCGGCATCTCTCCGGCTGGATGCGGGCCTGCTGCTCCGGAGGGCGGGCCGTGGACGGGGGGACCGGATTCTGGACCACTGGTGATGCGTGCACTCGAACGTGAACTGCGGCTCGCGTAACTTGCATTGATAGGTTCGGGGGATGGCATGCACAGCTTCCGGATGCAGGGGTGCTTTTGCGCAGCGCGCGTGCGAGAGGGGATGATTTGCACATAAGAAGCGAAACGGCGAGCAGCCTTTGTTCTGCCATCGGTGCAAGATGATGTCACTGATAGACCTGGACGAAGATCAGAGATGGGTGCCCACCCATGTGAATGTCACCGTCCTCCGCGCCAGGGGACTGCGCACCAAGAGCAAACACGGCAGCCGCTACCTCTACACCATCATCCAGGTGGGGAAGGAGAAGTACACCACCGGGCTGGTGGAGAAGGCGGAGATGCCGGAGTGGAACGAGGAGTGCTGCTTCGAGCTGCTCCCGGGCATCCTGGAGGAGGAGAGCAGCAGGAGCGCCCACCCTCCACCTGGGAGCGGGCTGCTGGTCCTCACCGTCATGCACCGGGTTCTGATCGGACTGGACGTGTTTCTGGGTCAAACCATCATTCCTCTGCAGAAGTTCTTCCAGGATGGGATGTGTCCCAGAGATGAGTATGCAGAGTTTGAATTATAAAACTACGAGCTGGGGAGGGAATCACACTGAATATCTTCATGTTCAAGATGTAAATGTGTGAAATGATGTTTTAAGTTGGGAAAGTAACTAAATAGTAATGAATGAGAAGGTCCTGATGTGTCGGGCCACCAACTACAGCATATGGAACATCTGGTATAAAGTGCTGTGTCAAAGTATTGGACTTCTTCCTGGTTTCTCATACGTTTGTGTATATTTCAGATGAAACTGTTGAATAATAAACGAGATCTGGCAGAAAACAACATGATTGAATACAACTTTTAAGTTTTAAAAGATTCGTCAAAAAGGGCTTCTGACCCTTTTGAGGACTGGAGATCATTCTGTGACATCACTCTGGTGGAACTTTGACTCACTGTTCTTTGAGAACTGCTTCACTGAAGCCACACTGGAGGGTTTGTCAGCATAAACTGATCTTTTCAGCTCCCACACCAGCATCTCAGTGGGGTTCAGGCTCTGACCTTGACTTGGACGCTCCAAAGGTCAGAAGTTCTGAGGGTCATCAAGCTGTGTTGTGGGTAAATTCAGACCATCCTTAATGATCTTCTTGGTCAGCAGTGGCTTTCTCCTCCCCACTCTCCCATGATGCAATTTTTCCCCAGTGTCATTGGAATAGTGGAGCCATGACCTCTGACCTTTACTGAGGTGAGAAATGTCTGCAGCCTCTTTGCATCTTCTGTGACTTCTTGAATGAACCTTCATCATGCTCTTGGAGGAATCCTGGAAGGTGGTCCACTTCCTGTGAAGGTTCATTATTGTTCCAGGTCTTCTCCATGTGTAGATAATGTGTCCCACTGTGGATCTGTGGAGTTCTAGAACCTTAGGAACAGCCTTGGAACCCTTCTCAGACTGATGGATTTCAATCACCTGCTGAAATTTCTTTTGTGGTACTGAGGAGACCAAGGGGCCAACTTCCTGCTTCTGAAGATGGTCTATCTTCAGTAATGATGTGGTTGAACAGGGCTGGTAGTGATCAGTTCTGGGTGGATGGAGTCCAGCTGGAACCAGTTATTAATGCAGTTTGTTAGTTTTGTTTTCATTTAGGGGGCTAATACTTTTTCACACAGGCCCAGTTGGTTTTAGAGAAACTTTTGGTTCAAAAAGTACAATTTTCCTTTAAAACATGTATTTTGTATTTACTCAGTCTTATTTGATGATTCGATACATTTTAATCTGAAATACACAGTGAAAATCAGAAGAATCCAGGGTGAGGGGGGGGTCCAATACTTTTTCACAGCCCTGCATCTGAAACATTTGAACTATTAATGCAGAGGAGTAGTCAAACCATACAGCACATCTGGTTTTAATTGTGGCCTCTCCACCCTCTCTCGGCGCTCACTAAATCTCTGAATTCCTGCTGTGAGTTTTTGGCTGAAATTCTCTCTCTGGTCGGCTGACAGGATTCAAGCAGAAACAAAGGGAGGATTTTATTGGTTAACACTCTGTACAGTGTTTCCCTTGTCTTATATAAACCATTGGCATTGGTGGATGGACTGGGGTTGTGACTTCCTGCTCTGAGGGCTCATGTAAAACCCTTTGGACCACAGCCCCCCCCCCCAAAAAAAGCAAAAGCTCCAGATTATGTAACATGTGGAAAGTGTTGCCAAACAGAAATCAATGTTTTTTGCGGTGGCTCGTTCCGAACCACACAGGCAGCCTCTGGTGTGTGCTTTGGATCGTGACTGGTTCTGTTCTTCTGTGGCTCCAGATGGTTTAAACTCAACTCCAAGGCGGGAAGAAAGGAGAAGGAACGTGGAGAACTTCAGGTCACGGTGCAGTTCACCCGTAACAACATGACGGCCAGCATGTTTGACCTCACCATGAAGGACAAGCCGCGCTCCACTTTTGGCAAGCTCAAGGATCGGGTCACAGGGAGGAAGAGAGGGGACATGGAGTCCTCCTCCGCCATCGTGCCGGGCCGCTACGCCGCCCTGTCGGGATCGGTGGGGCAGCCGTTCGGAGGGGCGGCCGAGGCGACGGATGCGGAGACAGCAGAGGAGAAGAAGAGCAAGGTGAAAGATTTCTTCAAAGGGAGGCTGAGCAAGTCGTCCGACACCAGGTCCTGTTCATCTCTGGCCTCAGACAGCAGCATCTTCTCCATCGGCAGCGATAACCCCGCCCCTCCACCCAGTCTTGACCTGATGTCTGATCCTCCCAGTTCTCCCATCTACACCAGTAAAGTCAGAGTTGACCCCCAGTATGGAGACACGGCTTTTGCTAAGAAAGGTAAGATTTGACGTCTGTCAAATGTTTGTTGCCATATTACTCAAAAAAGACTGCAGAAGAGTGTGTCATGTGACAGGAGAGGGCCAGTTCCATTTTGGAGTGGATCCAGATAAGTGGGCGGAGTCAGGAATTTGGTTTCACTTACCTCAACATTGGGAGAGACGGGACCTCGTTTCATCATTTATTGGAGGATTTGGAATTTCACCAAACTAAGCTCATTATTTTGGCGAGTGTCTGAATAAAAGGTCAGAATGTTTTTCACTTTCTTTTACAAACATAGGTAGAGACGTTTTCAACATTTTCATTTATCATGGATAGTAGCGAATCATGCTCTCGACTGGGAGAAAAAGGTATATCCCCCCAAAAGCCCCCAATCCCCGGCGTTGTACAAGCAATCTTTCATATTGAACTTGTCAAATTAAAATGTAAATGTGAAGTTTTGTCCAAAAAAGTGATTTTGGTAAAAAATAAATAAATAAATAAAAAAAAAAACTCCCCCCTAATTAGTGATGCACCCAATTCGGACTAAATTGCACCATTGGTTAGGAAGTTATGTCCGAAAAACAGTGTTTTTCATAAAAAAGTTCCCCCTAGTGAGTAGAATCGGAATTACGAGAGTCAAATCTGAGATTTACAGGACAGATCTCCTTGAGTTTATGTTTCATAGAAGTGGTAGGAAGGAGTAGACATGAATCATTCCCATGATTCTCTGGACTCTGATAGATGCTGATGAGATCTTCGGTGTTTTGACTCACTTTTAGAGAATTGTTGTCCTCCTTCCTCCCAACAGTGCTCACCAGCCAGCACACCACGAAGGTTCTCACCCACAAACGAGCCTTCAGCGACGAAACTAGAAAAGTCACCACTGGCTTCCCTCGACCCAATCCTGCGGTGGAGTCTCTGAAGGGTCAGACCATGACTCAGTCAAAGTCCTCTTTATGTATAAACGGGAGCCACGTCTACGACTTTGAGCCGTCTTCCCCGATGAGCTCTGCAGCCCAGGCCTCCAAGCTGGACCTCCTGGAGAAGTGCTCTCCGCTCTCTCGCTCCCTGCAGAACCTCACCAAGAGAGGTGAAGACAAGGGTTCCTTCTCTGAGAACCGACACTGGTCGTTTGAGAAGAAGAAAGAAGAGAAGGAGGAGGAAAAGGAAGCTCAGACATCATCTACAACGGGGGGTCAACCAGCGCAGGTCATGGTGCCAGATGTCTCCTCTACTGCTGGTTCTTCTGACAAAGGGAAGAAGCTGAGAAAGACGTTGTTCTCTGGAGGGAGGAGCGAGTCCCTCCCGGCTAAATCAGACCAGAACCAGGGTTCTTCAGCGTCTGAGGGGAGGCTCAGAGGCTGGTTTGGATCCAGTGATTCCCAACACAAGCCAAGGTGAGTCTGAGCTCAGGGCGTTCCTCTTGGACCCAAACAAGGGTTCCTACGTTTAGCTGGGTTTCTAAAGTCAGGGTTTGCTCTGCCAGCTTGAAAATGGATTTCTCCATTTTCCCATCATGCTGTCTCATGGGTTCATGCTACACTTTCCACAAACAGCTCTTCACTGCATCGCTGTGGTTTGGAGAGAGGCTCCTTCACCCACAGTTATTGGACATTCAGATCTCAAAGGTCTGGATTGCTTTAATGCATTGTTTTCTTTTGCTTGATTAGTTTGCAAATGTGCTTTGCTTTTTTTAAAAATTCAATTTGGTTTGCCTTTTTCATAATTATTCAATTTTACCAGTCGACTAATGTTACTCAAGTTTTATTTTCCAGAAACGTCCCAGCTCATATTTTGGTTGTTGTCTTTGTTTATGTTCAGTGCTGTGGAAAAAGTGGGTTTCTTCTATCTCTGTATGTTTCTCCGATTAAACTCTGTCGGATATTCATTCTAAATGTTATACAAAACAACCTGAGAAACCACAAAACAGGTTTTAAATGATGATTTTATTTATATAGTGAAAAAAGTTCTACAATTCCTGCATCATCTTGGTGATTCAAATATTTGCCAACCCACACCTGATCATCTGAACTATAGACCCACCCACACCTGATCATCTGAAGTATAGACACACCCACACCTGATCACCTGAAGTGTAGACCCACCCACACCTGATCACCTGGTCACCTGGAGTATAGACCCACATACACCTGATCAACTGAAGTATAGACCCACCCACACCTGATCATCTGAACTATAGACCCACCCACGCCTGATCACCTGAAGTATAGACCCACCCACACCTGATAACCTGAAGTATAGACCCACCCACACCTGATCAACTGAAGTATAGACCCCCCCATTGGTGACCCCACACATGGTGAATATGGGGGGTGCTTTAAACTCTCCCTCTCCGACTCATACCCCTTTTCCACCAAAAGGAACCTGGTGCTACTTTGGTGTGAAAGTAATCACAAACATCAGATTCCATTTCTTCAAACAGATACCCCTACATTTACACACTGGACCGTAAAGTCGAGGTGAGATCATCTCACTCTGGTGATTAAGGTTTTGTAGTAGTATGTATTTTGTGTTTACCCAGGTTGTTTTAAGTTAAAGTAAGTTTGAAGATCTGACATGGTTTAGTCTGAGATAGACACTAAAATAGAAGAAATGAGGAGGGGGGGGGGGGTCCGATACTTTGTCACAGCACTGTTAGATGTTCCCCAGTTGGTCACCTGGCACATCATGGACTAAGATGAGATGCTATTGTGCCCTATTTTCCTCCACAGGCTGGAAGTTTCTCCTAAGGTAGAAAGCAGCTCAGACGTACCCCCACCCCTTCCTCAGTGCTCCTCTCCCACTGCCTCCCCCTCCGGTCATGTCTCACCTGATGACTGCAATCACACCAACCCCTTCACCCCTTCTCCCTCCTCCACCTCCATCTCCCTTTCCGATCCTTCCCCCTCGCGTATGCAACGCAACCCCTTTTTGGATGACCTCGTGGCTGAAGACTCTCAGGGGTCGCCTCCATTTACGCCTCCCTCATTTCATTACACGACTTTGCCGTCCTCACACCGCACACCTGGCCAGGTTCATGATGTCACTGATGCACGTAAGACTTACATGAGGCGGGAGCGCCCCCGACCGGTACCCAGACAGACATCGCTCCCTGCAGTTCTGCCAAAGGAAGCCTCGCCTGAAGAATGGGATGAGTCGTTTGATGCCTTTGCCTCTAGCAGGCTTGGCTCACCTAAGGGGAGTCTTTCTCAGAAACAGCTAGTAAATACTCCAATATCATCCTGTAGTTACGTTACAGCGAATACCAATAATAACCCACAAGAGCAAAACACGTGTGAGGAGAAGCCTCCACCTTTGCCTCCTAGGAGACTTTTACGAAACTCAGTCAATGAGATTTACTCCGATGGCTGGCTGCACAGAGGTCAAGAACTAGCTGTCCACAAAGAAGCCTACCTCCTCTCACAGACCGGCGTGGCCTCACGGCAGCATGGACGAGAGGGAGAATCCAAAAGGAACAGTATATCTCCGGACCCCAACACGAACAGCGAGGCCTCTGACTCTCAACAGTCCACAATCTTGACTTCACAGGGATCCGGAGAAAAGCTGAAAAGGTTCAAATATGAGCCTTTGGAAGATGAGCGTAGCTGCTGGGGTGGGATGTTGTTTGAGCAAGACCTTTATGGACGCGTATGTAGAGGGAACTACGGACAACTCAGCCTAAACAGTCGTCATTTATCCGTAAATGCCGAGGAAATGTCTAGAAATAAGATGGAATCCATGAACTCAGGAGCCAAAATTGTTCCTGATAGTGAGACCCCTTTAGCAGACCTTCGGAACATGCGGCCTACCCCTCCCTCAAAGCTACATGAAAAGGTACCAGACACCCCAACCACTCCGATAGAAGAGACAGAGTCTAAACAAACTGAAAACATCAACAATAATGTGTCTTTCTCACTCACTACAGGAGATCTGAACATGAATGTGAATAATTCAGATTTCGATGCCTCTTCTAAACCAGAGGTAGTCCATGCTCCTAAAGGCACCAACAGTTTTGGTGGAACTTTTCCGAAAACGTTGGAAAACTCACTGATAGCCACTTACCATGTGATCAAACACCAGAACCTGCCCCCTCTGAAGGACACCTACATCCGTGAAGGAAACTCCTCCTTTGAAATAACCGCACCGTCGAACAAACGGTGCAAAGTCCCTTCAGCTTGCCGAGAAAATTGCCAAGATTGTCGATGTGTTCTGACCAGCTTTGTACCGCAAGGTCATTCAATGGTAGAGGTCAAACAAAATACAACCTCTGACCCTCCTGGGCTTGAGTCCATAGCAGATTTAACGAATCCTGATGTTTCTAAAAAGGCAGGAAAGGATTTTGACGATAATGGAAACCCTCAAGATCAAAGAGGCAACCGGACGGCACCATATAGCGGTGTGGTCAGCGCCCGTTTCAGACCTAAAGGAGTGTCCCGTCAGAGCAGCAACGGCAGCCTGAACAACCCAAACAAGAGTGGAGACAGAGAGTTTGAACAGTTGTTGTCCCTCGTTCAGAATATATCAGGAGACAGTGAGGGACCTTTTTCATACCAGCCCACGAAATCAGCCGTGTCCGGCTTACTGGTGGTTAATAAACCGATGGATTACCAAGGCGACAACACCAACCAAGACACAACGTACGAGTCCGAGACGACGGCCCAAATGCTTTCAAAGGAAAACACGACGTTTCCTGTTAAAGAAAACGCCGTAACTGGAAAATCCTTTGAAATCAGTTTTGAAGACCTTCACGCTAAAGTAGCCCCTAACTCTTCAAAGCTCGAACCCCCTTCCCCGTCAGATGAAGAACAAGGTACGCCCCACCCCAAACCGTTATCACGCCCCTCCCTGCATCCCTCAAGCTTAGGGCCCAGTGCCTCCTCCTCCTCCACGTCCTCCTACCACTCTACCACCTCCACCCTTGACCAGCCCCCGGTCGATGCACGGCACTCACTTTTGCCTGAGGAGACACATCCAGCTAGCAACCTGCCCCACCCAGAGAGCAGGTGAGAATCGTCACACCCGAAAATGTCATATATGTAGGATTTTAAAAGACTGGTTATGATTTCCACCTGCAATCCAGAACAGATAATTGTCTTTTTCTTTTATTTTGTTGCTCTGGTTGTGCTTGTTGATGGCCTGGCTTGTTTGTTTTTGAATGGCTTCTTGCCTTTTTGTGTTCCCTCATCCAAAGTGGTTGGATGAAGCCTGCTGTGTCGTTCTTGGCTTTGCTTCACATCTATGTTCTACATCTCATTATTCGGTTTCTTGGTGATTCTTGTAATTCATTTTTCCATTAGCTCAGCCCCTAATCAGCTACTTCTTCAGATCCGATGGTCATCTTAGGCATTTTACTCAGTTAGTCTGCTTTATGGAAGAGATGAAAGAAAATTAAATGTCATATCAGAATGATTCATTTAAAATGGAATTTTTGGCAATTTCATTAAAGATAGTCCTACAAAAACACAAACTAAATCCGTCATAAAATGCAGTTTTGTTTCCTGATCAGGTTAATTTCTAGTGGGTCGATGTCGGGTACCAGGATACAAATGCTGGTAGAATTTGACGTAAATTGGTTAATTTTTGACGGCGTTATTTAGGACAAACCGAAAAAGTGGCCTATCTCCTAATTGTTATTAAAAAGTTATTATGACATCACATTGTGATGTCATGATGTAACATCACCAAATGTTTATCATCTCCAGGATAAATCAAAACCTACCTCTGTGTAAAGTTTCATACTCATTATTCCATTAGTTCTTATGTAATCTTGCTAACAAACAAACAAAGGTTAAAGTATAACCTTCTTAGTGGAGGCAATAATGCATATGACAATTAAACAAATTGAATATTATTATTGTATTAGAGTCGTTCAGGGGGTCACGCATTTTTAGCGACAAACCTGTAATCTTAATATGTACCATGTTTAAATCCGACATAATAAAGGTGTGCTCTCGTATGTTTGTTAACAGATGACGACTCATCAGGTCACATGACCTGCAGGGTTACTGCGGGATTTATGAAGTTAAATCTGAGAATAGTTCAGATGTTTTTGGAGTTCAGTTCTGGGTTAACGTAACGCAACACGACCTTTCAACTCGCTCTATTCACGCTGCTTTGCTGCTTTGCTGCTTTATCCTTTACCCAAAGCCTAAAACTACACCTTATATGTTTATATATGTTTAGAATATACCAAACATTGGTATGTAGTTCAATGTTTAAAGAGGTGTATTTAGGGTTAGGGTTTAAACCAAAAAGAATCTGTCCTCCAGAGGGTTTTAGGACCATAATAAAAAAAAAAGTAAGACCTACTTAATGTCTGTAATGTCTGTACTGGCAAAACAATAATAATCCAATATTCTTACAGGAACATTGGTGTCCCTGGTCAGATAATAAGATAATGCATAAAAATCTGCTTTTTCAAAGTAGAGTGAAATTAATGTTAATATATTTAAGACCTCGGCTACTAAATGAATGAATGAATTTTTATTTATATCGTACTTTTCATACATAGAGAAGTAATGGAAAGTACTTTACTATCGCCAACCATCCCCACGCACACACAGGACGAAACACAGAACAAAACAGTAAAAAACATATTCCCCTAACCTCCAACCACCACCACCCATCACCATCCTCATCCTCGCACACCAGGCAGGAACAGCTACATAATGGGACTGAGAATCAGGGACTGTACAAACAGGAAATGACCCGCCTTTCCACAAACTTAATGTCTCCAACATTCGCCCACCACCCTTGCTGTTGTGGTCTTCTCACCTCCTCCTTCCTCCTTCCTCCTGCTGTAACTCGCCACAGTTTGAACGTTCATCATCACTCAGAGTGAATGTACCGTGAACCGCTGTGGAAATACTCGTGCTGAACTCTCCACCCCGCAGACCCCATCCGGTGAAGCCCCTGAACTCCAGCCAACAAGAGAGGAAGGAGAGTCGTTCAGTTCTGGAGAAGCTGAAGTCCACCATCCACCCTGGACGCTCCACCCAGCAGGTGGCAGGAGAACCTGAGAGGAGTCAGGTATTGTGATATTCCATGTGTACTCTGCATACAGTAGTTTGAAGAAGTATTAGTACGGCGTTAAAATGACATCACGGCTTTTTCACATCACTGTATAAAAGAAGGTCTCCGCCGGCGTCCCCAACCGCAGGTATAAATGCCCCAGGAGTCACCAATCCCCTGCGTTGTACGAGCAATCCCCCTGATTGAGCTCGTCAAATGAAATGTGAAGTATTTCTTATTTAAAAAGCTCCGCCTTGGGAGTAAAATAGGAAGTATTAAAGTAACCAAGATAGATCTACTCGTCTTGATTCGTAAGCCTCGAATCTGGACTAAATTGGTTAGGAAGTTATGTCCAAAAAGAATTGTGTTTTCATAAAAAAGCTCCCCTAGTGAGTAAAGTCTGAACTAGGAATAAAATATGATGTTTACAAAATACTGTAGATCTCTGGACTAAATCCGGCCAATGATTTGGAAGATATGTCAGAAAAACTCTAAGTTTTTTCTAAACAACAGCGAGTAAAATATGAACCGTTCGAGTAAAACATGATGTTTACGAGATAGTTCTCCTCGAGTCCATCCACATGCACCGTCATTGGACTTAATTCGACCGACCGTTGAGAAATTATGTCCTTAAAAGTTGTGGTGATAAAGCTCCCCCTAGTGTCAGAAATATACAACTGGCCTTTCCCAAAATCAATCCAGTTCTTCCTCGCACAAAGGTCCACGTGGCTGTAAAATTTGAAAATGTTTCATGAATCGGTTTTGGAGTCATGTTTGGAAAACAGTATTTTTTTGTGAAAAATCTCCCCCTAGTGAGTAAATTATGAACTACAAGTGTAAATTATGACAGATCTCCTCAATCAGATCCAGATGCACCAACAAACTTTTGAAGATAAAGCTCTCGCTAGAGTCTTAAATATACAACTGACCTTTCCCAAAATCAATCCAGTTCTTCCTCGCACAAAAGTCTGTGTGGGTATAATATTTGAAAATGATCAACCATGATGGCGATCCAATAATATCGGACGGGGATATCGGAATAATTAGACGGGGACATTACATATATGTCTAATGTTATAATCTCTACCGCTCGGAGAGTGACGGGTTCCCACACATATCTGGTTCCGGTTCCTTCTCCCACAGGAGGTGGCTGTGGACCGCTCAGCTCAGTACCAGAACCTGACCAACATGGAGCTGATCTCCCTGCTGCTGCAGCAGGAGATGGACATGCAGAAGCAGCAGGCGGCCTCCCGGCAGCAGGAGGCGAAGCTGAAGAAGTGCGAGGTGGAGCTGAAGAAGATCAAGCTGCAGGTCGGAGACCTGGAGGACTACATCGATAATCTGTTACTGCGGATCATGGAGCAGACGCCCACGCTGCTTCAAGTACGCACCAGACACAAGTAACCACAGGTGTCGGTGTGTCCGACAAACAGCAGACAAAATCTGATCCTCATGGACCTTCCTCTCACTGCCTCCTCGATATAGACTCGATATTACCCATCATGCATGCTGGCACAAACTGAGAATTATAAAAATGGATGCAAAAAAAAGCCTTTAAACATGCTTAATAGAAGAATTTAAGGTTTTCAGCTGCTTTAAACTCACTGCTGTCATAATCGTATAAGAGAAGATACTTTGTTGAAGTGTGTTCAAGATGATTTTCGGAGATTGAAGTAGTTCCTTATTGCAGCTGTAAAATGGAAAAAAAAATGTCATGCCAAACTGTTTGACGGAAAGCCACATTAAAAGCAGTTAACTTTATTTAAATATGCAAGAAAAGATAAGCAGATGTCATAGAATAAGTTGCTGCAGTCTGACATGTGATATAAACTGTAAAAAAAAAAAAAAAAACGTAATATTTACTGTAAAATACTGACAGCTGTGATCGCTAGGATTTTACCGTATCGTAACATTTTGACATTATATTGTAGAAATGGTGGTTTAATAGTAATATTTGGACAACCAGAGCTGTTGGTATTTTACCTTAAATTACATGGATTTATTTTTACAGTGTAAACATGTGGTTCTGCAGTGACACTGAGTTCTGACAAATACTCAGTCAGACTTCCTGTTTTTTGCTCATTTTTAGAAATGACTGTGTTCAGTGGGATTGTGTGCTGCAGTGGTCGGCAGGGTTGACCCACAGCCAGGTGGGTCTGGGTTTGAATCCACACCTGGGGTCCATCTGTGTGGAGGTTGCATGTTCTGGCTGTGTTTCTGTGGGTTCCTCCACCCGCAGTCCAAAAAAAACATGCAGTAAAGGTGGATTGGTGATCGTTTGAAGGAAATTGTAATGGTTGTCGGTCTCAAAGTGTTGGTCCTGCAATGAACCGGCAGTAAAGTTCTGTTACAGCTGGGATAAGGTCCAGGTCCAAGGTTGTAACATTGTGCAAGATGTGTGTGACTCGGCTCTATGTTAGTCATGATGTTGTAACTTCATGGAGGTGCCTGATAGAACGGGTCGACCCCGAGACACAAACCGACGCCCAGTGACGTCATCATCATTGGCGGTTACTTGAATTCCCTTCACTGGCTGGTCGGTCTACCAGTGGGACTAGTGGTGGTTCCAGAGGTCAGTCAGTGGTCTGGAGAAGATGGTTCTGGTGGTGGTTGAGGATTTATCTCTCTTTCTCCTTGTGGCACTACTGTCTAGTCTCTGCAGCACCTTGGAGCTCCATTTCATGACGTGCAGCTTCCTCTTGTGTGACTTGCTTCCATGAGTGCTTGTCCTCTAGAATGTGCTTCCAGGTTCGCCGTGGGATGTGGAATTTCTTCAGACTGGTCAGACTGGACAGGATCAGTTTGGGTAGATGGCATGGCCGGTCCACTGGAGTGATGATACCGGTCATGCTGGTGCCCTCCAGAACGCTGGTGTTAGTGCATCTGTCCTCCCAGCTGGGACAGGCTCTAGTCCCTCCCTGATGGATGGATGGACGAATGAATGCGCAAATGAATTAATGAATGAATGGTTGGGTGCATGGATGGATGGATGGAGGATGTATAGGTGGGCGCATGGATGGATGGAAGGACGTATGGGTGGGCGCATGGATGGATGGAAGGATGTATGGGTGGGTGCATGGATGGATGGATGGACGGTAAATGGATGGGTGTATAGATGGATGAATGAATGGGTGGGTGCATGGATGGATGGAAGGATGGAATGTGAATGGTTGGGTGTATAGATGGATGAATGAATGGGTGTGTGGATAGATGGAGGATGAATGGGTGGTTGGAAAGATGGATGGCTGGATGGCTAGATGGATGGATGGAGCGATAGATGGATGGATGAATGACTGGGTGGGTATATGGATGGAGGAAGAATGGTTGGGGGTATGGATGTATGGATGGAGGGTAAATGGATGGGTGTATGGATGGAGGGTAAATGGGTGGGTGTATGGATGGAGGAAGAATGGTTGGGGGTATGGATGGAGGGTAAATGGGTGGGTTTATTGATGTAGGATGGATGTAGGATGGATGGATGAACTGTGTTCATTCAATTCTTTCTTTTTGCATGCTACTCAAATAGCTGTACATTATATTGTATATTTAAATATAATTAATTTCATATAATATATTGATATTGTATATTTTTGTCCATTTTCTGCCCATTTCTGTTGACCTAGCAACATTTAACGGTAGCAGTGCAGTAAAGCGCATCGCATTAAGAGTTTGTAAGTTATTTCTGTAAAATACTTTTATCATTTTAATATATTCTCTAATATAATTTCAGCACCACTGTAGCGACTCGCAACGCTTTACACGACCACGATACTGTAAAAAAATAAAGTTCACATGAACCAAACCTTTCTAAGCTTCTCTTTTTCATTTCCCTCTGATGAGACCTTAGGGAGACGAACCCTCGACCAGACCCACCCAGAACTGATCAAGACATCATCACTGAAGATAGACCATCTTCAGAAGCAGGGAGTTGGCTCCTGGGTCTCACCAGTAAAACACTGTGCCAAAATCAACAGAAATTCCAGTAGGTGATTGGAATCCATCAGTCTGGGAAGGGTTCCAAAGCTGTTTCTAAGGTTCTGGTACTCCACAGATCCACAGTGAGACACATTATCTACACATGGACAAGACCTGGATCAATAGTGAACCTTCACAGAAGTGGACCACCTTCCAAAATCCCTCCAAGAGCATGATGAAAGTTAATTCAGGAAGACACAGAAGATCCAGAGAGACTGCTGACATCACTCACCTCCAAAAAGTTCTGAGGTCATGGCTCCACTGCTCCAAATGCACTGGGATAAAACTGTATCACGGGAGACTGGTGAGGAGAAAGCCACTGATGACCCAGAAGAACATTTAGGCGGGTCTGAATTTACCCATAACCAACCTTGATGACCCTCAGAGCTCCTGGGAGAATCTTCTCTGGACTGATGAGTGGAAAGTTACACTGTTTGAAGACAGGGGTCTCGTTCCATCAGGTGGAAACCAAACACAGCATTCCACTAGAAGATCATCAGACCTACAGTCAAACATGGAGGTTGTAGTAGAATCTTGAGGAGAAGATCTGCTGTTCTATCTGCTGTTCTTTTTGCCGTTCTGCAGAGAAGAGTGGGCCAAAAGTCCACCACGGTGGTGTCAGAAACTGCTGAATGTGGAATCCATCATCTTTTATTAAGTTTAAATATTGAGTATTAGTAACCTTCTTGCGTCATTGAATACAATTATATTTAAAAATAATCATCAGGTCGTTTTATGTTCAATTTAGTTTGAAGACAGAACATAGTTCAGCCTGAGATACTCGAAGATTCAAAAGAGATCAGAAGATCAAGTTTTTTTTCTTCAGCAATGTCCACTTGTCTCCACTAGAGGGCACTGCCGCACCAGCATGGACCTGATTTTCAAATTCTTCCTCTCTCTCTCTCTCTCTCTCTCTCTCTGTCTGATTTATTAGACATCAGATTGATTTTATTGCATTTATAACAAAGGTCTGACAGGCTGACTTTGCTCTGCTGACCACCTACATTTTCTTTGGAGCATTCCTAAGAGTGTTTTTGTTATTTAATAAAGTACTCCATGGGTTTTTGATGAAACTGGATAGATTTGGGATTTTTCATGCAACAAGGAAGAAGTCATTACATTTTGGACTAGATCTAGATAAAGGGGCGGGGTCAAGATTTTTTTTTCTCTTTTCTAAACATAAGGCTTTCTGGCCTTTTTTGTCATTTGCACATAAACTCCTTGATGGATTTTACTGGACTGTTGTAGAAGGGTTGGTCAGACTTTAATTATGTAAAGGGTCCATATAAAGGGGCATAGCCAAAAAAACTTATTTATTTTTAACTCATTTATGGATGATTTTGACTGCTCTTGGTGATTTGTTTGGTTATGGGCTATTTATTTTAATGTACATAGACTCCATGGATATTGATGTTGACCAAAAGTGTGACTCTAGGGATAGGTTTTCATGATTAAAGGGTCGCATTGTGAAGCTCTTAATATCAGTAGATCATTGCTTCAGGGAGCAATTGCATCTAGACTATTTATTTATGAAATGACCCTGAAGGCATCACAGCTGATGTTCATTCTTCTCGGAGGTCACACCTCTTCACATGATGGATTGTGCAAACCAGACTGCAGTTATCTCTCCCCGGATCAATCCGAGCTGTTATGTAAGATCTTTCACCCCATCAATCATCTGCTGTGCAGCGCCTCTGTGTCGGGACTACACCTCCCAGCATGCACCGCGGCTCGGTGCCTCCTCAGTACTTTAGCTCCACATTGAGTTCTCCGTACGCTGAAATCCGCTCATGGATTCACTTCATTAATAAATAATCAGTCGGGTGTCATGGCGGAATCTGCAGCATGTCCGGTTTTCCAGCTCGGAAGACCCCGATACGACCAGGTGAGTCCTCTTCATCCGATCCTCCGCGCGCCGCTGAGGTTTGTTTTTAAAGGGAGAAAACAGCCTCATCCTCAACCCTGCTGCTCCACGGACGCGGTGGATGCGAACACTTCTGCGACAAAGTTGCCTCTGATCTGCAATCTGCTAGTTTGATCCGAATGGCAACTTTCCTTTTTCTACAAATGAACTCCAGATTGTAAAGGAATGTGTTTTATTTTCACTCGTTTTCTCCGGCGGGTCGCCGTTTATCTCCTGATCTCACACCATCAGTGCCTCGGCTGCTGTGAAAAAGTATTGGACCCCCTCCTCCTGGCTCTTTCTGTTCTTGTGGGTATCCCAGACTAAACTGGGTCTGATCTGCCAATCAAACAAACACTGTGTCGTTGAACAACCTGAGTAAACGTTTTAAATTATGCTGTGACTCACAGAAGCGGGTGGCCGGTTCAGTATTTAAATCTCCAGTGTGAAAACAGTACTCAAACCCTCAACCTGAATTTCTAGCTCTTCCATCTTCAGTTGCAGCATGAGGAGATCAGTCTCTGACATCAATGTGGGGGGATTTTGGCCCACTCTTCTTTGCAGAACTGCTTCAGGGCCACCACTGTGGAGAGTTTGTGAGCTTGAACTGATCTTCTCAGGTCCCACCACAGCATCTTACCACAGCATCTTACCACAGCATCTTACCACAGCATCTTACCACAGCATCATAGTGAAGCTCAGATCTACACTTTGTCTAGGAGCCACTCAGAGGTGGCCTTACTTTTCTGTTTGGGGTCATTGTGTTGTGGAAGAAACAGACTGATGACCTGACATTCTCATTCAAAATGTTCTGCTGTAGAGCAGAATCCGTGTTTCCCTCAATGATGGAGGGTCGTCCTGGTCCTGAAGCAGCAGATCAAACATTCCACTGCCACCTCCATGTTTGACCGTAGGTCTGATGCTCTTCTAGTGGAATGCTGTGTTTGGTTTCCACCAGACTGAACGGGACCCCTGTCTTCAAACAGTTCAACTTTCCACTCATCAGTCCAGAGAAGATTCTCCTCGAAGATTTGAGGGTCATCGTGGTGGGTTGTGGGTAATATCGGACCAGCCTTAATGTTCTTCTGGGTCAGCAGTGGCTTTCTCCTCATCAGTCTCCCATGATGCCATTTCAACCTAGTGCATTTGGAGGAGTTGAGCCATGACCTCTAAACTTTTTGGAGGTGACTGAGGTCAGCAGTCACTATTGTTCCAGGTGTTCTCCATGTCTAGATAATGTGTCTCACTGTGGATCTCTGGAGTCCCAGAACCTTAGAAACATCTTTAGAACCCTTCCCAGACTGATGGATTTCAATCAGCTTCTGGAATTTCTGTTGATTTTTGCATACTTCCTGCTTCTGAAGATGGAGTCTCTCAAACCTTTTAGGGGGGAACAAAACATTTTTTAGACAGGCCCAGATTATATTAGACGGATAGACTTATTATTCAGGCTGCTTTTGTTTTATGTAACGTTTTGTTTGATGACCTGAGGGGGTCAAATACTTTTTCATAATCACTCAAACACGCCTCATTTTGTTCATTAATCAGGTGCGACTCATCCTGCATTTTTTTCAGGATGCTTCCTGCAGACCGTGACTCCAGATCAGGATTAATGTGCTGTCCGTCTCTATCTGTCGCCCATTAGTCAACTTTCCATCCGCAGAAATGAATTAGCATCGGCCGGCCCCGAAAGATAACGTGACCTTCACGCCGGGCCGGGACGGCACATTCACCGAAGACGCTGCTGGTTACAGTTCAAGTTCTCAGGCTTCTTTAGTACGAGCCATAAAAGAGGAATCTGAAGGAAATTATTTACCAAAGTAAGAGTAAAGTCCAGATGCAGATAGTAAATAAGTCAACTAGTATCAAAATGCAGAACTGAGTTCTTTAACTGGACCGAGGCCCCGGGGCCGGAGCCAGGAGTTATTTTGTCTTTGTGGAAATTCAATGAAACAACAACAAAACTAATGTAACAAGTCCAGATGAAGAGATAACAAACAATCATAAATAAGCCAATAATAACAATAGAGACATGCATCGTGACGGCCCGGACCTGCAAAGCAAACACAACAGATGGGAATATGAAAATAAAGGAATGCAAAACAAATGCAAAGAGGTTAAAAACCAACAAAATATAGATAAAAATAATCTCATACAGATACAGTGACACTGCAAAATGACTTCAGAGACACAAAACAAGCACAAAGAGACATCAAGCAACTGTAAAACAACTGAAATTCATACAACCATCTGAAGGACCCCACAAAAGCAACTGCACATAGTCACAAAACAACATAAAGAGGAACAAAACAACAATAAAGAGGCACAAAAACAACAATAAAGAGACACAAAACAACATAAAGAGGCACAAAAACAACAATAAAGAGACACAAAACAACATAAAGAGGCAAAAAACAACAATAAAGAGGCACAAACAAATTCTTGACACAAGACAGCAGCACACAGAACAACAGTGAGACATCAGAATAATACAACACTTACACAGACTCAAACATACTTCTAAAAGGCACCGAAAAACTACATATTAAAAACAACAAACTACAAAGAAACATAAAACAACTGAAAGCAAGACATCCAACAACCTCCAAGAGGCATCAATCAACTTAAAAACACAGACAATCTTCAAAAGGACTTCGTATAGAAACAAACACGTCCACCAAATGATTCAAACAACTACTTAGAGACAAAAAACAACTATGAAGAGATACAAAACAACTACAAAGACACATGACAGACCAATAAAGAGATGTAGAACAACTACTTAAAGACAAAAAACAACTACAAAGAGACATAAATCAGTTGTAAAACAATAATAACTAAAAAAGGACGCCACAGAGACACAAAAAGAGACTAAAAGGACACAAGTAAAGATGTTAGACAACCACAAAAATACATTCAACAACTGTTAAACAATATAGACTCTTTACAACTTCAGGAGGACTACAGTAGGACATTAAGAACCAGGAGAGACTCTAAATGGACACAAATAAAGATGGAAAAAAACGGAGATATAAAATGGCAAAGCCCCCTGGTTTCCTGGTTCTTTTTTTAGAACTTTGCACATTCGCTCTGAAGAAGCCTGACCTTATTACCCATTTTCTACTCGTCCACCTGCAACCTGATCGTTGACAAATGTGCTGTAATACTTTCATGTTCTCGCGTAAAAGCAGTGAAATGAGGCCGGTGCTTGAATCGGCATGAGCCGGGCTCAGTTTGGCGCTCGGCTCTGTCTACGTCGTCTTGTTGTGTAGCTGCTCTCCAGGGAGCTGAAACTCATGCATAATTAACGCCGGCTCCCCGCATGGATCCGTCTCCACCCGGCTCTTACAAAACAGCTCTGCAGCACAGACGGCATGTCAGAGCAGCGAACATGATGGAGGAACGGCCGAGGCAGCAAATCCTCACGTACAGATGGATCTCATTCGTGGGCTGTCTTTGGGAGGACCGACTGTTAGAACCCGGCGCTGAACAGTTCATTAAAATACAAAGGAGTTTGTTCCTCTGTTTTTCCCACCAACCTTCATAACTGATAAATGTCTCCGGGGGAATCTGATTGAAGCCGCCATGTTTTCAGCCATCTGGGTGTCCAAAGAGATTCTTGGCATTAACTGCTGCGGGGCCTTTTCAGACGGTTGGCACGCGGACGTAGCAATTAGCATGCCGAGGAAGACGGCGAGCAGGAAACAGGAGGCTTGACCAGCAGCTCTGCGCCTCATTTAGTCGATAGGACACGCTCGGGAATGAATGACATACAGCGTATTTTATATATTGGATTCTTGATTTTGGCCGATTCCGATTTTTTTTTTCTTCTTTAAAGTTTGAAAAATCCTAATGAATAGTGTATTTTACATGCTCTTATTTTGAAGGATTGCAGATTGCTTTAACATTAATGTCCCCTGGTTTCTTAAACCCAATGTGAGACATTTTGAAGTTGAAATAAACCTTTTTAAGCCTTGTTCAGTCCGTTACACGTTAAATGTGGACTTCAGAGCTCGTGGTCGGCGCTGTGCTGTTGCTAGCTTTAGCCACCCTTTTAACGTTAGCTTCGTGTCATTAAGTTAAGTTGTGCTGATGTTGAAATGTTTCCTTGAGCTTTCAGGTAGACGAGAGGCGGGTCACTTCGGACCACAGAGGATTCTCTAAGGTTCTGTTCGTCTGCTGTTACTGGGTCTCTACCCTAATTTTGATTGACATGCTGTCCGTCTCTTCTAGGGTTCATTCCTCGGTCGTCTGAGACACTTCGTTGACGTCATCGACCCCAGCACCCTCTTTGTGTCCGAGGTGAATAATCAAACCTCCTTCTTCTCTTTTCAAAAAAGTTTAAATGTCTTTCTCTATCAAAGCTTTAATACAACCCAGACCCCAAAGTTTAAAACACAGAATAAAACAGAACAGTAAGATTTGATTATCCTTTAATGACATAATCCTTAAAATCAGTGTAGAGACCTTTAAAAGTTTTACAGACTCATCTTCATCGTGTATGCTCTCTCTCTCTCTTTCTCATCCTTGAAATAAAAGTTTTAGCCTTTTAGGTTTTTTTTACCTTTTGATTTCTTGGCCGGATCCTATTTCTATTAAGTCCCTTGTTCCTCATGAGCTGGTCCATGGTTCATTTTTAACCTCTTCACTCTTACATTTCTTGTTTGTGTATATGAATGTACTCGAGGAGATCTAGCTGGAATACAATAGGATTTACTCTAATAGTTCATATTTCACTCACTAGAGGGAGCTTTTTTTTTTTTTAAACGAAAAACACTTTTTCGGACAAAACTCAAATAATGTTTCAGGGATCCTTTTCAAAATGAATACCGAAATACCTTAGTGTGAGGAAGAACTATATTGATTTTTGAAAAAAAAAAAGAAAACAGTTGTATAGTTCTGACACTAGGGGGAACTATATTTCTGAACGTTTTTGGGTCATCGTTTCTTAACCGTTGGTCCCATTTATTCCGAAATTGGTGCATATGAATGAAGTCAAGGAGACCTGTTTTTATTCATCATGTTTTACTCTAGTAATTCATACTTTACTCACTAGAGGGGGATGTTTTTTTTATGGGTAACGCTGTTTTTTAGCCTTAACCTCCTAATAGTTTGTCCATTTTTGTCCATCTTTGGTGCAAATCAATCAACTAAGGGAGATCAATCTTGGACACCATATTTACCTCTAAAAGTTCCTATTTTACTCACAAGGGGGAGCTTTTCTTTACGAAAAACATCATGTTTTGAACTTAACTTCACATTTAATTTGAGGAGTTCAATCAGGGGGGTGGCTTATACAATACGGGTGATTGGGGACTTTTCGGGGACATACCCTTGCTGTCGTGGACGACTGCATGGTTTTAGTTAAGTATAAAGAGTCACATCCATTAGACCATCTTATCTGGACCTTGTGGAGGTTTTCACGCTTGTGATTCTCATCTGAATCCAAAAGAAAAGTCTTGATGTTGGAATGGCAGATGTGAAAGCAAGCTAGATTTTAGATTCGACACTCTGGAATCTGTTGTGTCTTAGTGACATTCTCGGGACATCAGTGTGGAGGGTGGTTGGGGTTGAGAATGGATAGACAGAGATAAGATCAGAGCTGGAGTTTGAATGCAACTGAATTTGGTGTCTAAAGATTCAGACAAGCTTTTCAGAAGTCATCGATGCTGTGCTTCCCGAAGAGAAGCACCAGGTAGGGTTACAATCAGTAGGGGAGGTGATAGGTCAGGCAGTGGTAGCATGGAGTGCTTGATTTGCTTTGGAAACAGAGCATGCATCAATATAGTTCCATCAAGTTCAGTTAATTGCGGGAAGCGAAAATCATGAAGGAGATTAAAACAAGATCAATTGATCGGCCCACTTCAAACAGCCTCCCACTGGTTTTGGGAATTTGTGGTTTTGCTTTTTTCCTCTCGTTAAACCTTATTTATCAATTTCCTTTCACATGTAGAACGATTTGAAAAGTTCCCTCAAACTACTTGATGACTACAAACATGGCGCGCTGCCACCAGGAGTCTCTGACCATCAGGTGAGGCTTTTCTTTAGATGTTTAAAACGATACAGTACAAGGTTTAAGAGAGTAATGTGCATCTCTCAGTATGTAATAACAATTATATAAACCTAATGACTAATATAAATCATTCCGTGTAATTCCTCTGCGCACCTGCGCAGCTGTGGGAAGCCCAGAAGATCAAGCAGGTAAGTGATCTTCTGGTCCTAGTCCATCTGCACCTCCAACCATTCAAACCTCCGACTCCGGCATCATGAGGATGATGTCATGCTCTCTGCTCACAGGCCATCATTCATCCTGACACAGGAGAGAAGATCTTCATGCCATTTCGAATGTCAGGTACGACCTCAGATGAAGATCTCTCTCCGAGAAAATGTTTCTCCATCATTTGTCGGTGTGTGTTTTTCTTTTTTTTTTCTCTTTTAAACGCTGAAGATCATTTCTTCGTTTGCACAGGTTATGTGCCATTCGGAACACCGATTGTAAGTCCCATTTGTAATTCATCCATTTTGAAATCATGCATTTCATAGAGGCTAACTGGGCGGCGCCGATACTCATTGACAGAGATGTTTGGGGACAGGCGAATGAGACTTTGGACTTATTTTTGTCACAAAATAAGTTCTTATTCCTTGGACTCATTTAGGTCATCGGCCTCCTCCTCCCCAACCAGACGATGATGTCTACCATCATATGGCAGGTACTGTGAAAACACCACATACCGTCAAATCGTTTGTGCTCCGGTGAACACTATCTACACCGATCAGCCATAACATTATAACTACTGCAGGTGTGTTCAGAATAACACAGGTTTGGCTTCAAGTTGATATGATGGAAGTCAGAAAAGTGGTTGAACGTAAGGATCTGAGCTGCTTTGACAGGGGCAACGTTGTGATGGGTGGAGGACTGGGTCAGAGCATCTTCAGGGCCGTAGGTCTGCTGGTCTGCAGCTGTTAGTACCTACTAGAATGATGCGAGTGGTCTGATCCCACAGAAGAGCTCGTGTAGCACAAAGACCTGAAAAGGTTAATGCTGGTTCCGATAGGATTTACTCTTTCAGAACCCACAGTGACCTGAAAGTTGTTGTGTAGTGGAAGACTCATCAGAACTCTTCTTCACTGTAGAAGGTTCTGATGCCATGTTCTGCTGGGAAACCTTGGACCCTACTATTCATTGGGATGTAACTTCGACACGTACCCCCTAGTTGCACATTGCTGCAGGTCAGATCCCCCCTTCATGGAAACTGTATTCCCCAATGAGGAGTGGTCTCCTCCAGTACGATGATGGTCCCTGACTCCCTGCAAGAATGCTTCAGGAATTGTTTGAGGACCACAACAACCAGTTCAAGATGTTCCTTGGCCTCCAAAATCCCCAGAGCTGAATCCAGTCCAGCATCTGTGGGATATTCGGGACAACTAGTCTGATCCAGTGAGGCCCCCCTCACAACTTGCAGGACCTGAAGGACCTGCGGCTGACGTCCTGATACCAGATGCCTGTTTTGCCAGAATAGTGGGACCTCGTTAAAGTTAGTTAGTTATAATGTTATGGCTCATGGGTGAGTCTGCCTCTCTTCCTTTCCCCTTCTTCCATCTTCATTCTCTCAATACCCTCTTCTTTTACTTTTGGGTTCCTTTAATCCCGTCCCCTCTCCTGTACTTACTCCCGTCTCTCCTGCAGTGGCTGAACCAGAGTCATAACGCCTGCGTCAACTACGCTAACCGGAACGCCACCAAGGTAAAGGAACTAATTACTCTATATATAAATATATTAGACTTTCTGTCCTCATCTGATCACGTTCAGCAAACCCTACAATGAAGTTAAATGAACTTAATTCATATATTAACCATCATTGGTATCTGTATGGTTTCCATGGCAATGCGTTGTTCTAGGTGTTTCTGACAGGTTGCCATTTTTTTTCCAGAGAAGAGTTGTTATATTATTATTTAGAAGATGTTTCGGGCCCAGCAGACAATAACTTATAAAATGAAAATGGACCTTTTAAAGGAGAGTTCCGTGATTCCGTTACCTAAAAAGAAGCATAAATGGGGGGAATAACATCGGTCCAAGCACAGAGCCTTGTGGGACTCCCATGATTTAATCCAATTCAGAATTATTTTATTGTTATAATTCTTGTTGATAATGATGATGCTATTGTAAAGATAATAACACTGTTTTTAGTTATATCTTAAAAAACTATATTTTCATAGAAAATACATCATTATTAACAATGAACAATACTATTATATATGAATATATTTGGATTATATATGAACTCTATATTTTTTTTATCCTTAACTATTTTTATAGGGTAAAGTTACTATTTATGATTTTGTATTTTCATTTGAGGTTGAAGAAACTTAAATTCTGATGTTTTTTCATTTCAGGTTAAAGTTTTATTTGAAGTAAAACGTACATTTATTTTGTGACTCAGAAGTATTTATTTCAGATTTAGTTGTTTTCTTCATTCATGTCTTCATCTTAGACATAATATACCCTTTTGTGTTCTACAAATTTTATCTACACGTTCATGTACGTAAGGCCAGGGGGGTTACGGGGGACCACAATCAAATTCCGCTTTGGGCACCAATTTGGTTAGGTGCGGCCCTGGGAAGGGGACCCGGTGTAAATATTGGACTTAAACCTCTACAGGAGAGGTTTAAGTCCAATAAGACATGTTTTAGAGGTGAGGAATGGAGGATGAGTCATATCCTGATGTTTCGGGAACATCATGAGTATCTTTGACTAATTACTTTGGTTTTTCGTCGTTTTACATTTGAATCCCCATTGAAAAATATGAGTTTTAGCCTTAAAGGGGAAGTTCAGAAAGTCCCTTTGGAATGTTCAGACGCCCACATGGCGTTTATTTATGGTAAAGTGTCACCATTTTTCCTGTTGTCCCTCCTCAGCCGATGCCGACCTCCAAGTTCCTTCAAGGCTATGTAGGAGCTGTGAGCAGCGCCGTTTCTATCGCAGTGAGTTTTTCTCTTTTAAATCTCATTAGATTTGAAAACCTGTTTTTCGTGAGTTTCAACTGCGCATGAGGAGATGAAAAATAGTTGGCATATGTAACTGTAAGGCAAGGAAACGTTATTTATTCAGTACATTTGGACAACAGGGCCATTCAGAGTTCTTTACACAAACAATCAAGAGCGTTGTGACAAAGTCCAAAAGAACATCGAGTTAAAAACAATTATAAAACTTTATAAACAACGGAATAACTCTGTGGTCAGGTCCAGCTTCTTCCAGCTGAAGCAGCTCTCTGAGGTCACCTCCCCGGGTTTTATTGTGTTTCTACTTTCTTTTAATTGTGTTTCTACTTTATTTATTGTGTTTCTACTGTTTTTATTGTGTTTCTACTGTTTTTATTGTGTTTCTAGTGTTTCTATTATGTTTCTACCATTTTTATTGTGTTTCTACTGTTTTTATTGTGTTTCTACAGTTTTATTGTGTTTCTAGTGTTTTATTGTGTTTCTACTGTTTTTATTGTGTTTCTACTGTTTTTATACTGTTGTCTTGCTACCCTACCGTATTTTACTGGGTTTTATTGTACTTTATTGAGTTAATCAAATGGAAAGGACTTTTTTGTTACAACCGTGCTCTATAAATAAAGTTGGATAGGTTTTGATTAAGAAAGATTAAATAATCAAGTACAAGCTAAGAAAATAGAATAAATACAAATGAAAAAATAAATAAAATAAAAACTAGAATAGAAGAAAATCTTTGGACCTCTCACATAATTTATTGTTTTCCTAAACAGTACTGAATAGGAAGGACAGAAATTAAAAACTAAAAATTTTCAAAATGTAATAAAAGGCGGCAGCAAACACAAAAGTCTTAAGTTTTATTTTAAAGAGATTTGGAGCGGTCCCGCAGTTTTCTGGGAGCTTGTTCCAAATACGCTGCTTCTCCATGTTTGGTTCTGACTCTGGGGTGAGCTGACCTGATCCAGATGACCTGAGAGGTCCGGATGGTTCAGAACACAGCAGAACCTCAGACGTATTTTGGTCGTTTAGTGTAGGGTTTAAGTTACAACACGGCTAATTTATTTGACAATTCTTGTTTTTTTTTCGTAAAGGTTGGGCTGAATGTTCTGATTCAGAAGGCCAACAAGCTGAGCCCGGCCACCAGAATGATCATACAGAGGTTTGTTCCCTTCCCAGCTGTAGGTGAGTGTCTAAAGGAGTCTGTGCTGCTTATTACAGAGTTATTACAATGCTGTGAACAAGTATTCACCCCCCCTGAACTCAACGTCTAGATGTTCCACCTTCAGCAGCAACACCTGCAACCAAGCCCTTCTGATCTCTCTCTCTCTCTGTCTCTCTGTCTCTCTGTCTCTCTCTCTCTCTGTCTCTCTGTCTCTGTCTCTCTCTCTCTCTCTCTCTCTCTGTCTCTCTCTCTCTCTGTCTCTCTCTGTCTCTGTCTCTCTCTCTCTCTCTGTCTCTCTCTGTCTCTGTCTCTCTCTCTCTCTCTCTCTCTCTCTCTCTCTCTCTCTCTCTCCCTCCCCCCCTCAGCGAGTGCAAACATCTGTAACGTGGGTCTGATGCGACACAATGAACTCTCTGAAGGTGTCGATGTCCTCGACAACAATGGGAAAGTGGTGGGATCCTCCAAAATCGCCGCGAAACACGTGAGAAGCTTTTTTGTGAGGCTAAGCAGAAACGCCACCGATTGTTTTTACACATCTTCCGTTTGCGTTTGAATCTGTGTCACATCCTGCTCCCGTCTCTCGGCACCATCTGGTCTCATGACGGGGGAAAATGAAGTCCAACTTATTGCCGTGTCTGAAATGAAGCGTGTGCACAATGTTCTCCCGTCTCTCCTCAGGCCATCATGGAGACCGCCTTCACACGTGTGGTCCTCCCGATGCCCATCTTTGTTCTGCCCACCGTCATTATGTCCTACCTCGAGAGGTTTGCACTATTCTTAATACCTTAAACATATTATTTTTCTCTTTATATCTATGTAATGCAAAAAATATAAAACGCAAACAGCAGGAAGTGTCTTTAAAATACGTTCTTAGGCCCAGGAACTCTTTAAATCACAAATATGTCATGTGAACAGGTGGGATCTAGGTCTTCTGGATCATTTTCAAATTTTATACCCATACAGACCTTAGAGCGAGGAAGAACTGGAATGATTTTTTATTTACTACACTAGGGGGAACTTTAGTTTCAAAAAGTTCTTGGGCCATAGTTTCTCAACCGTTGGTCTGATTAAGTCAAAATTTAACGCATATAAATCGGTTAATGTAAATCTATCTAATTTACATATTTTATTCTGGTAGTCCATATTTTACTCACTAGGGGGAGTTTTTTTTTAAATACAGTTTTTTGGTCATAACCCGAAAACTATTTCATCAATCATTTTCAAATTTCGTACCGCGATAGAACTTAGTGCGAGGAAGAACTGGATTTGTTTTGGGAAAAGGTCAGTTGTTTTTTTCTGACACTAGGGGGAGCTTTATATCCAAATGTTTTCGAGCCATAATTTCTCAAACGTCAGTGCCTATGAATGGACTCAAGGATATATATCTTATATAGATCATAGTTTACTCGAGTAGTTCCTATTTGACCCACTAGGGGAACTCTTTTTAACGAAAAACACAAGTTTATTTTTTTTTACTTGAATAGTTCAATCAGAGGGATTGTTTGTACAACGCACTTATAGGGGGCTTTTCAGGGAAATTCCGTTGCTGTCAGGGACAAACGGCTATTAATTAAATAATATAATACTATTTCAGGTGACATTTAAGTCAAATGTCACCTGACAAGAATTTAAGATTCTTCCACCTTCCTCCAAAAAAATAACCCATTTTTCTCCTGATCCTAAAATAACCGTCGGTATTCCCCCGGGAAGGATTCACGCAGAAAACCTCAACCTTCTCCTTCCGTCTCCATCTCGCGTAGGCTGAGGTTCCTGCAGAGGAACCGCAGACTGATGTTGCCCATCCACAGCTTGGTGTGTCTGGTGACCTTTGGCCTCTCCCTGCCTGTAGCCATCAGCCTCTTCCCCCAGATGTCTCAGGTACAGTAGCTCCTCGCTCCAACCGCTCCAGATGGCGGAGGCAGCAGCCGGGAGGAGACTCACATTATTCACACGCCGCTGGAGAAGCAGCGCCTCGGTTCGCCGGCGTTTGCTCGCATCTTCTTCACGTCCAATTATAAAGGCTAAAGTGGTTCTCAGAGTTCGCAGAGATCTCGCCTTCATTTTTGGCGCGTTTCCTTGCAGATCGAGGTGTCTCGCCTGGAGCCGGAGATCGCCATGGCAACGGACTGCAAGGTGGTGACCTACAACAAGGGTCTATGATTGATGTCGCTGGAGTGGAGAGGTAGCGGAGAGGAGAGGATCCTTCAGACGCCGGAGATGATCACGCACTAACCCAGAGTTCTGGACTGTGAAATCAGATTTTAGTATTAATGAGATTATTTTAATATATATGATCAACTGTTTCCTACAAGTAGGCCATTATTACGAAGCCCGGTCCAATTTACACCAATCGGCCATAACATTATAACCACAGACAGGTGAAGTCAGAATAATATTGATTATCGGATTATCTTGGTTACACATACGTGAAAATTGCTGCAGAACCTTCTTTTGAGGCCCCACCTCTCATTTTCCAGACCTTAAAGGATCTGCTGCCAACATCCTGGTACCATATACAAAGCTCACCTTCAGAGGTCTGGAGGAGTCCACACCCTCGACGGGTCAGAGCTGCCTTGGAAGCAAAAGCGTTACCTGCATATCATCAGGGTTCTAATTATATCGCTGATCGGTGTAGATGCTCTGTGCTGCGGTTCGATGAGTTAGATGACCAGGTTCTCTAAATACAGATTAAATCTGCAATAACTCACTTTTTACCCTCTTGATAAAAGTGAGTTTAATTTCTTTTTTTTTAATTGGTCTTCACCGACTCCCAGGGAAATACTCTTTATACTCCATTTAGACTAGCGCCTCGCTAACTAAAGCCGCTTTCATTCGCCTTGAAGTTTGATATTTGAGAGTTTTAGCAACTTATTGTAAAACAGTATCCCGGTAACTTTTGTACGGGGGTAATGGACCAGGAATCTGTTTAAATGGGCTCGATCCTTAGTTCCAGTACAACATCTGTACGTTAGCTCTCCTCTGAAGGACCAGTGCACTTCTTGTGATGAGAGGTTTATAATTTAGAGGCCATGAAAAGAAAACATCCCAAAGATCTGTTTAAAAATGGAGTTGACTAGAATAAACCTTAAGAACCATTAAGACAAAAACCCACTCTTACTACTTCCAACAAAAGGAAGCAAGAACAACAATCAATCACAAAATCACGATCCTGGTTCAGAAGGATTAAAAGTATACAGAGTTGAAAGACACTAATTATGCGTAGAATAAAAATGATTTATTGTTTTGAGGAGAAGGAAAAATAGGATTTGCTCGGATGTAAAAAACTCTTCCCCAACGGTTTAAATGTTTGTTTGAGAACATTGTCTTACAAAACTCCCAAAGTTCAGACATAACATCCACCGTTACTGAGAAAAACAGTATTCCACATCCGGGGGGTAAGAAGAGTGAGAGATATAAATTTTTGTAAAGCAATAAAATAAGCTGGAGTTCATTCAGTGTCCCTCAGATAAAAAGGTAAAAAGTCATATTTCTGATGTTTCTTCGGTAACAAATCTATTTTATAGCCTCTGCAAGCCCCTCCTCTTTAATCATCGCAATCAAAACTCTAAGATTTCAAATCCTTACTGTGTAATGACATATATTTGACATTTCCCATGCAAACAATCCTAAGCAATCATTCTGTATCGTTTGTATTCCACTAATCAAACTCTTACCTTCTAAGAGTTGACCTTCTGAGGACATATCTCTCATCTCTGGAATGCAAAGCCGAAACCGACGTTCTGCAGTCCTCCATTCGGGTGGAGGATTGGAGTTCTGCCATCCTCCACCCGGATCTCTTCATTTGTTACACCTTTTTTCATCTTAAAACATCATTTTAGGTTTAACCGTGACCATAGAGGAGCAATGACATTGTTTAAACAAAGAATATATTTGTGGAAATGCTTTAGAATATATATGGGCTACATGATAATATTTCATAACTAACGGCGCCCTTTGTTTTCGACTGAGATCATCAACTTTTCTTGACAGCTATCAGCAGGATCTTTACCGTTCAACTTTTCTAAAGAAAAAGTAAAAATAAAGAAATAAAGACACCTCATCAATGCCCCTTATGACCTTGAGAAACCTGATGTTGTTTCTCAAATGTGTCACTCAAAGATATTCATGATCTTTCCCAAAAACTTTGCAATACCTTTAATGTCCTCAACAAGAAAAAAAAACAAAAAACGGGGAGAAACGATTTCTTTGCATATTTTATTTCTTTGGGTCGTTTATTAATTCAAATATCTTTGATACTATAAATTTAGCATAAAATGAAAAATTGTTTATTCAAGCATGTAAAATGGTAAAAGAAAATCAGACTTCTGATAATAATGCCGCCTCCTCTGTGGCCCCTTTGACCTGTGGCGCCCCCAGGGCTCCATTCTTGGCCCCTTACCCTTTAGCATTTACGTGCTGCCACTGCGTCATATTATAAACAGGTTCAGCCAGGTGGGCCAGATTTTTCAAAAACTAGTGTCTCAGAATGGACCCAACCAAACAGCTGAGCAGGACTTTAAAGGGTTATTAACAATGTCATGGTGCTGATCTTTTCTGTACACTGAGAACAATCCTGATAAAGTTAGAACTTAGAACTGGATATCTGTGGAATAATCTTACAACCTGGACGTACTGTTCTGTGAGATGGTGCTGTATAACTAATAATTTCACACGTTATATATTTACTCTAATAACCTGAAGCAATGTGTACGATTCTACTTCCTCTTTCTACAGTTGCCAAATACTTTTACCTTTAGTCCTTTTCAACTTTATTTAGAAGAGAGATTTTACTGATATTGACCGTTTCCTAAACCACTGCTGTACATCCCTACAAAATAACTTATTCTGTACACTATTACTGTATAATCTATATATGATACTACTGATCATGATCTAGTAGTTTTAATTTTTTTGTATAATACTTCTACAATGAAAGAAGATTAAATGTTTGTTTTTTTGAACAATGTAGAACATTTATCTATATTCTATAGAAATATAATAAAAACCTTTTCTCCTTTAATTGTTGTGAATATTTTATTCTCATATACATCTATACACTCAAATATGTTTTCCTTTGCTGTCTGATGTAAACAAGGGTCGTCTTTGTTTTACTGTCTGCGGCATCTGCTCTACATAAGTGTTTAAAGTAGATGCCACTTATTTTGTTCCAAGTGGAATAGCAATTTTTCTTTTTTTTTTTACACAATAACTTACATATTTTGCATGCTAATAAAAGTAAATAATGATTAATGGTAACCATCAGCAGCGATTCCCATTTGAGAAATAATAAGGTGATTATTAAATAATAGATATGTTATTCCACTTCTCAAGATTGTGAGTCACAAAATTCACAAACTTGTCAAATCAAAAAAATTAAAGGTGAAATGTTTTTACTGTGTATGTCACTTCAACCTAAAAGTGTGAAAAGTCCTTTTTAAAACCAGGCTCATTCTTCTATAAGTGGAATTATTAGAGAAAAGAGTGTGTCGAAATGTTGAGTTGAAGCATCTTGTTAAGTTACACTTCAATAAAAGGTTTCGCAAATTAAAAAAATGTTGAATCTTTTGGTCCACCATCTCCACATTACTATATTTTTCAAGACTTTCCTGATAGTTTAAGAAACTGGGTCTGATTCCAGGAAAGAACCTGACTGACTTGGAAGAAAATCCCTTCCTTTGGAGTAGAAATAGACTTTTCTTGTAAAATTCTGACTTTTTTTCTCATGAAATTATGACCTTACTCTCGTAAATTCTCTTAATATTACCATTTTCTAAATTGTGTACTTTTTCTGATAAATCTGATTTTATTCACACAATATTAGGATTTATATATTGTAAAATTAGGACTTTGTCTGAACTTAAACTTACTTTGTACCATTAGAACAAAATTCCCATGATTTTATGAGTTTCTTAATCTAAACTTTTATTTTGTAAAATTTTGGCAAGTTTTCCTCAAAAAATTATGTCCCTATTCTTCTCATAATATTACGCCTTTTTTTTAAATTACCATAATGTTATATTTAATTAAAATCATGGCACTGCAACTTTATTCTCATGTTAAAGCAAATTGGTTCCCTTAAATTCTTGGAATATTAAGAGCTTCTAAATGTTGACATTTTATTTTTATTGACGTTTTTCTTGTCATAATCTTACGTCTTTCTTGTAAATCCTTCTTACATTACAACTTTATTCTATTAATATTACAACTTTAATCTAAAAACCTCTGATTTTTTATTTTACTACGGAAGCACATTTGCAATTGGGGAGGTGTACTTCCGGTCCAGCAGGGGGCAGCAGCGCTCCTCTAAACTGCTTTTCCAGCCTCAATTATAAACCAATGAAGACTGCTGCAGTACCTATGTCGGCCACCGCGGGTCGCTGCAGCCACTACCGGATAATAAACCCCAGACCCAGGGTTGAAAGGGGAGAAGTTGTCTGCAAGCATGGCGGCTCCCGTGGATGACATGTTTTCTTTCTGCGTGGATCCCGGGAAAGTTGCCTCCTGCGTGGAAGTCCGATTTATAGACAATATGAAGGTAAGAATGAGCGTCAGACGTGTTTGTGGAGAAGCAGCAGAGAGGCGGCATTCAGCCTGGATCACAGCCGGGGAGGGTGAAGGCTGCCGGGGTGCAGGAGTGGAGGAGCTCCTGTGGGAGAACCAGTCGTCCTGTAGAGTCCAGAAGTACCAGGAACATAGTGGATATTCAGTTTTGGTTTAATCCGATAATGATTCACTTACGTAAATAAGTGGCAGCACAAAAACTTCATAAATGGAGCGTGAATGACTTTCCATCTTTAAAATTTAACTTCAGATTATAGTAGAAAAGGAAGGATAAGGTGTGATTTTAACATAGTGTAATAATTTATGTAACTGGAATAAAGCATCTTATTCAGGAGAAAAATCACATTCTTTCACCCAGTGCTGTCATTTTGGTTTAAAAGGGATAAATTCATCCATCACCTCTTGAATCCTGACAGCAGATCTTTCCTGAATGGTGCATCAAGATGTTCCACTTTCAGCAGCAACAACTGCAACCAAACCTTTCTGCTGACCGGAGATCAGTCTCTGACATCAGCGGTGGGATTTTTGCCCACTCTTCTTTGCAGAACTGCATGAGTGCTGCCACACTGGAGAGTTTGTGAGCATGCAGTTTTTTTAGGATCTGATTTTGTCGAGGCCAATCTTTTTAACACGGGTCCAGTTGATATGAAGCTTACATTTCATGTTGCTGTAAAATAAATCTGCAGTTTCTCAAGGGACGTGTGAACGGTCTGATCTCTGTGTTTCAGGGTAAAGGTCTCTTTGCTAAAAGGAGCATCAAGAAAGGAGAAGCCATGTTCACCGAGCGTCCTCTGGTCTCTGCCCAGTTCCTGTGGAATTCTTTGTATAAATATAAAGGTGAGAGGAGAGTGGTGTTTAAAATCACCAAAACAAACACATACAAGTGCTTTTTAGGTGTGCACAGTTTTTATTTTATTATTTATTGGCATTTTACCTCCAGAGCCAGTATTGTAGACAACAAGAACCCGGCAGAGTGAGAAGTAAATATATTCTGGGAGACTCTGGACCTTTTTAACTCCATATTTCATCAATGAACCAGGATTAAAACTGGTACCAAAATCCTTTTTTTATATTCAAATTATTCAATGGAACATTGAATTGAATAAAAATGGGCTTGATCAAACTGTTGAGAAATGATGGCCCGAAAGCATTTGGAGATAAAGCTCCCCCTGGTGTCTGAAGCAGACGTCCAACTTTCGCAAAATTGATCCAGTTCTTCCTTTCACTTTGGTCTATGAGGCTAAATAAAATATGAAAATGATCCATGAAACAGTTTTTTGAGTTATCATGTTGACACAAAGGATTTACGGCGGCGAAGGATGCAGAGATGAAGATTCCACAACATCATCCCAGACTTTTCAAATATTATACTAAACTAGACTATTCAAATATTTGGTATGGTGTGTGTGTTCTCCTGCAGCCTGTGAGTACTGCTTACGTGCTCTGGAGACGGCGGAGGAGAACGCCAGGAGACTAAGCGCACTGCCCGGACTCAGCCTTCCTCACCCCGAGCTCTGCCGAGTCCGACCAGAACAGCACCAATCCTGCCCTCAGTGTCAGGTCAGTTCCTCCCCCACCGGTTCTTGGGTTCTAGAACAAGCAGTAGTCACTGATCCAGGATAACTTTATCCCGCCTTTGCTTGTACAAAGCAGGGGATTGGGGGCTTTTTGGGGAGATGACAGCGTAAACTTAGTTTCCAACATACAAGTATAAATGTTAATAGTAATAATGATAATAACATTGTAATGTTTTCATGTTTCACCAACAGCACAGCTTGTATTTAATCATTTGTTATTATAATGTTGGTCCCTGGATTGAATGTTAAATCTTTATTGAACCCTTTTGAAGGAATGATGAAGCATAAAAATATTATTTTAATATCTGATCTCACACAGTAGTTGTTTTTAGACCATCACAATCTGTATTCTCAGACGAACCGTAAAGTTAAGTCGACTATATGAACTAAAAGATCGGACCCCAAAGAGACTTAAAACTTTGTTATTGTATGCATTTATATTTTTAAAACCTTCTTGAATATATTTTTTTAAGTGTCTTCTGATCGGTGTAACGCCGTCTCGTCCTTCAGGTGATGTACTGTAGCAGCGAGTGTCGACAAGCTGCAGCGGATCAGTACCATCGAGTTCTGTGTCTGGGCCCCTCCCAGGAGGACCCGGAGCATCCCATCAACCGGCTGAAAGATGCCTGGAGGTCAGAGATCTTTCTGTGGATCTTACTTTTCTCAATCCTCTCCGATGACGTTCTCATTCACCGGGACCCCCCCCTCCCTCCTGTCTTCTCCCCAGGAGTATGCATTACCCCCCGGAGACCTCCAGCATCATGCTCATGGCCAGGATGGTGGCTGTGGTCAAACAGGTGAGGACATGGAGGAAGGTCTGTAGCACTTTGAGATTTGATCCAAATGTAAAGTGCATTATAAATTAAAAATGGTCGTTCTACTGTGTCTGGAAAACAAACATCAGCCTTCATCCCGTTCCATCATCTTACTTGCTTTATGCTAGAGTTTGACTCCAACCTCCTCCTGATGGATAAACATATTTATTGACTGGTGGATGATACGTGTTTGAGGCGACTTCTGCTGCTTCTTAGAGCAGCTCCATCAGTATAATAGTTTTATCAACCGTGTTCAGTTCAAGTCCAGGAAGTGTCTGGGAAATTAAATCTGCTAACTTTTGTTCAGAAGTGCTGCATTAAATATGGAGCTTTTTTGCAAAGTAAAATAATCAGACGTTGTCCAAAAAGACTAAAAATGTCTTTGCTGGCACTTAATTTCCATGTACTTTTCTGGACGTGCTGAATAGTACTCCTGTCACTGCCTTATAAACTGGTCACCTGTGACTTCGGGACCGCCGACTGTTAATAACAGTGATTATCTGGTTGCCATGGTTACCGGTGAAGTAATGAGACAGCAGGTGGACATTTTGTCCTGATGTCAGAAGCAGGACAAAAAAAGGGGAGCATGAAGTTCTGAGGGACTGAATCGTCCTTGGGTCAGAACAGTGATTATAATAATATAGACTTTATTTAATGATATGCACAAAAAGGTCACAATCCAGTGTTCTTCTAGTGCCGGTCCCAAGCCCCGGGTAAATGGGGAGGGGTTGTGTCAGGAAGAGCATCCATGCGGTAACGGATGACAGACAAAAGAAAGACAACAGGGGAAATACAACAGGAAGCCAAAGTGATCCTGAAGCCAAAGTGAACCTGAAAGTAGAGGCTAACTGAAAGTAGAGGCTAACTGAAACTAGAGAGAAACAGAAACTAGAGAGAAACTGTCAATACTTAGTTTCTTTCCAGGTCCCGGGTTAAACAGAAATGTATTTCTCTAAAGAATATATAAATTAGGACCTACACAGATTTTGCAGGTGGTCCTAATGTTATGGCTAGGATAGGTCAGATGCTGACGAGTCTATAGGATGTTGGGTGAATGTTTGGTCTCCAGGTGTAAAGCGTCATTGGAGAACACGTCTCGTAGCGATGACAAAATACTCAGATGTATTTAAGGTTCATTTATGCGTCTGAAGTAGATTTGTGATCTGAACAAATACTGATGTTAAAAACCTCGTCAGAAGGTGTTTAGACAAGCTGAGGCTATTTTCAAGTTCATGGAAGCTGGCATTAATGTATGAAGTAGCAGACCTTCAGTTCTGATGCTCCTTCTGAAGACGTTGGTCACATATATTCTGCGTGTTAGAGTGAAGGTCCTCTGTAACGGTGACGTAACGATGGTTTGTTGGTTCTGTGACACCAGGCCAAAGACAAAGGACGCTGGAGGAAGCTCTTCGCTCACTTCTGCAGCCGGGCGGCTAACGAGGAAGAGGAGATCGCCCATAAGCTCCTGGGAGAGCAGTTCAAAGTAAGTCTTCCTCGCGTTATTTCTGCTCCAAGTGCAAAACTGTTGAGCTGCAAAATGTATAAAGTCCATCAGTTCAAAGAGGAGTTCTTCACGGCTCCCTGAGCAAAGCAGCGCTCTTATTCCCTCCTGACGGAGGTGAGAATCCCTCTGTGGCCGCCCGCGCCTGTGAAGTACGGCCCGTTACGTAACGTGTGATATCTTTTATTTGTTTCTTTTATCCACCCTTGTTTCTACAGGGACAGTTGACCTTGTTGCACAAGCTCTTCAAAGCGGCTCTTCATGATGACGAGCTCCATCGGGTGAGAAGCAGCCGCCTTCAAACTAACCGCCGCCTTCTTCCTCATGTCGCTGTGTGTGGTCATGAATAAATGTATCAATTATTCATTATTAATCAATTTTATCCATCATTACAGTAATAGTAGAAATACTTGTACCACATTTTGTGCGTACTTATATGAGGAGATGCTTCTTTCAGCGTCCAAACAGTTAGTGTTCAACTTTTTAACCAGAGGATCCGAACCCCGAACCTCCTGTGTTAAAGCCCTGTGTATGACCCACTGGTCCACAACGAGCCCTACGGTACCGTGAAGAAGTAAAAGACCCTTCCTGGTCTCTTCTGTTTCTGTGTATCTCGGACTGAACTCTGTTGAATCTTCAAACTGAATTGAACAAAATACCGAATGTATGTTAAACCAAAATCACCAGAGTGCAAAAACTTTCACTCCCTCTGAACTTGATACCCAGTTTTTCCACCTTCAGCAGTAAAAACTGGATCCGAACCCTTCTGATTCCCGGAGGTCAGTCTCTGACATCACTGTGGCCCGTTCTTCGTTGCAGAACTGTTTTAGTGGAGCCGCTTTGGAAGGTTTGTGAGAATGAACTGATCTTCTCAGGTCCCACCACAGCATCTAAGTGGGGTTCAGACTTGGACTAGGAGACAGTCAGAGCTGGACTCACAGACTGATGACCTGACATTCTTCTTCAGAATTCTCTGCTAGAGAGCAGAATTCATGTTCCTCTCAAAGATGAGGAGTCGTCCTGGTCCTGAAGCAGCAGATCGTCTCCACAACCTTCCACTGCCACCTCCATGTTTTACCATAGGTCTGATGTTCTTCTAGTGGAATGCTGGGTTTGGTTTCCATCTGATGGAACGGGACCCCTGTCTTCACACAGTTCAACCTTCCACTCTTCAGTCCAGAGAAGATTCTCCCAGAAGCTCTGAGGGTCACCAAGGTGTGTTTAGGTAAATTCAGACCAGAATAAACGTTCTTCTGGGTCAGCAGTTGCCTTCTCCTCACCACTCTCCTGACCTCTGACCTTTATCGAGGTTAGAGGACCCTGTAGTTTCTTGGATGTTTTCTTTGGACCTTTTCTGATCTTCCTGAACGAACCTTCATCGTGCTCTTGGAGGAATTCTGGAAGGTGGTCCACTTCTGTGAAGGCTCACTATTGTTCCAGGTCTTCTCCATGTGTAGATATCGTGTCTCACTGTGGATCTGTGGAGTCCCAGAACCTTAGAAACAGCTTTGGAACCCATCCCAGACTGATGGATTTCATGCACCTTCTGGAATTTCTTTTGATTTTGGCATGTTGTACTACGGTAGAGACCTAGGAGCCAACATCTCGCGTCTGAAGATGTTCTACTGAGGTGATGATGTGGTGGATCTGGGTGGGTGATCGGTGATCTTGAACAAGATATTGATGCAGTTTGGTTTTTTTGGATTCATTTTTTTAAGGCTGAATATGTTAGAGAACCTGTTTGGTTGAATAAATAAAATCATTATTATTTAAACTGCTATTTTTTGTCTACTCAGGTTGATTTATGTTCATTTTGTTTGAAGATTTGACACAGTTGTTTGTCTGAGACACACAAAAAGAAGAATCTGATACAGATGTGCAGTCAGTGAACCTGACCTCTGACCTCCGCATGAAGGGGTTTGATTGGAATCGATAATCTTCCAGCGTGGATCAGTAATGATATGATTTCACTGCAGTGGTTTGTCCCGGAGGGCTTCCTGTCTCTGTTTGCTCTGGTGGGAACCAACGGACAAGGCATGGGCACCAGGTAAGCTCCTCTCCTCCACTCCAGGCCTCACTCCGGTTCAAATTGTATTTCCTGTCCCTGCTTTCATGTTTCCTGTCTGCGTCCAGCTCTCTGAGTCAGTGGGTCCACGCCTGTGACGCGCTGCAGCTTCCTGCCCAGCAGAGGGCGCAGCTGGACTCCTTCATCGACCGGCTGTACAAGGACATAGAGAAAGGTCAGGCTTCTATCTCAGTGCTGCAGTGTTATTGGAAGTCCATTAGTTTAGTCTCTAGAGCAGATCGGCTGTGTGAGTGTTTATTATGGTCTGTATTATAGCGTTGACCCACATACAGAGCAAAGGGAGGAAATGTTTTTTCTCTCTCTCTGCAGAAACGGGAGACTTCCTAAACTGCGAGGGTTCTGGACTTTTCCTCCTTCAAAGCTCATGTAAGTGAAGATGATTTCCATGACGACATCACCCTCTAATAAAGAGCCCACCTTATGACCCCCCCCCCCCCCCCCCCCCCCCCCCCTCTGCCTTCTTGCCCCTGAAGGTAACCATAACTGCAAACCCAACGCAGAGGCCTCCTTCCCCAGCAACAACTTCCTGCTCCAGCTCAGCGCCCTCAGTGACATCCGCCCAGGAGAGGTCAGCTGACACGTCTGGGTTTGGAGTGATAAATTCTGACCTCCCGCAAACGGGCCAGAGCGTCCGTCTCCGGCGCTCTGTGAGCTCCCTTGTCGGACCGTTTTATACGGCTGTGACTTTGAGGGTTGGAGTGGGTTTGTCAAGCTGTCAGAAAGATTGAGAAGCCTCGCATCCGAACAGTAACGTCACGGCGCGTCGCTCAGACGGGAGCGTTCTGGACACGGCGCCATCCAACCCATAACACAATGGAGGGAGAATTCCTGCGTCCACAAATATCAAACAATATAAATTCATGAGTGATGAAACAGATTTAAGTACAGTATGAAGTTGTACAGGTGAAGCGTCAAATCGCTGCGTCGTCGCCCGCCGGTCGATGCTCATGTGATGAACCCGAACAACAACGACACTGTTTCCCGGACTACGCGTTCGTTTTCCATACGGGGTCATATTTGTGCCATAATACTCAGCGCCAGTGTGTTGTTGCTCGCACAGAGTACGCAGCTCGGAACGCCACATTTTGAGCCAAACCCTTGTGCCTCGTGTTTACATGATGAGGTGTTGTTTACATGATGAGGTGTTGTTTACATGATGAGGTGTTGTTTACATGATGAGGTGTTGTTTACATGATGAGGTGTTGTTTACATGATGAGGTGTTGTTTACGCGATGAGGTGTTGTTTACGCGATGAGGTGTTGTTGACGCGATGAGGCTGTTGACGAGATGACGCTGTTGTTGACGCGATGGCTCTGTTGTTGACGCGATGGCTCTGTTGTTGACGCGATGGCGCTGTTGTTGACGCGATGGCGCTGTTGTTGACGCGATGGCGCTGTTGTTGACGCGATGGCGCTGTTGTTGAGGCGGTTGTTGACGCGATGACGCTGTTGACGCGATGGCGCTGTTGTTGAGGCGGTTGTTGACGCGATGACGTTGACGCGATGAGGCTGTTGTTGGCGCGATGAGGCGGTTGTTGACGCGCTGACGCGGTTGTTGAGGCGGTTGTTGACGTGATGACGCTGTTGTTGAGGCGGTTGTTGACGCGATGATGCTGTTGTTGACACTATGAGTTGTTGTTGACACGTTACGGCCTTGTTGATGTAAGTTTTTCTCATGACAATAAAGTTGCCTTGTTGCCATCTGGGGGATGAATTGGAATCTGAAGCCATAGTATCTGACTACTTTTATCAGCACCTTGAGCCCAGGCCCGGCTCGGATCCTGATTCTGGATGTTGGTTTTGTGATGTCTGCCTCTCCCGTGTCTATGTGACAAATCTGCATGAGTAACTCTAGACTCGAAGACTTCTGCCTGTTGATCTGTATGTTGTCTCTCCCTCTCAGGAGATCTGCATCAGTTATCTGGACTGCTGTCAGCGGGACCGGAGCCGACACAGCAGACACAAAATCCTGAGGTAAACGTCTATGATCCCTCAGATGACTCCCCTCAAAAGGATCGTGCCGTTACTAAGTCCACGCGGCTCGATAAAAAGCCTTCCAGGCGATAATGACGACCCCGAGGCAGAGCTGCTCGGCTCTGACGGGCCTTCACGCTCCGCATTGATCGGTCCGTCTATGAAATAGAGCCCACTCTCCAAGGGATCCACATTGTTCTGCATGTCTCTGACATTTTTTCCTGCATCCTGTGATAAAGTGTCGCCCTTTAAAAGGTGCAGTCGCACCTCCAGGTTGGTGTTGTGAGCTTTGCCACACCGCCCTCAGGTGAAAGCATTAATATCGTGTACCGGTGTAAAAGAACGCTCTCTTTGTGCGGCGGCGGCTGATCCTCCAAAACCTTTCTGAACTTTGTGGGTGTTAAGTTTCCGCTGAGGAGTTCAGCTGTTGTTGGAGGTGTAACAACGTGACTGCTGCTCTTTTTTTTTTACCAGGGAGAACTACCTGTTCGTCTGCTCGTGCACAAAGTGCGTCTCCCAGATGGATGAGCTGGATGTGACATCAGAGGAGGAGGAGGAGGAGGAAGAGGAAGAGGAAGAAGAAGAGGAGGAGGAGGAGGAGGAAGAAGAAGGCGAGGCAGAAGGTGAAACGGAGGGGGACGAGATTGAAGACGAGATGACAGATGTCTGATGAAAGACTTTTCACCCATTGTCTTCAGCTATTCCACATTCCTGGCGCCACCGTAAGCCCGCCATTGATGAACGGGAGAATAAAGGCCGGTGAAAGCGAGTGGAAAACTGTCTTATCAATGCATTTACATAAATCTATTTCCTGTTTGGGAGATCAGCCTCTCTTCAACCCTTTTTGCTTCACTGATGATTCTTTTTAGGACAATTTGGCTGTGAGGATATAATTGAGGGCGGTGTTTTAAGCGATCAGATCCAGTAATATGACAAACAAAATTGTTACTCAGCATGTTAGGGACAAAAAATGTTCCATTGGAACCCATAAAAACTGTTATTTTTGATCACGCTGGCATCAGAGGGAAACATCATGCATTCCATCTTGTTTGGTTTTCTGGCATCTGACAAAACTGTAAAACTGCATTTAAATCAGGCCTTATGTTAACAAAGCAGTATTTAAATGGTTAAATTCCTGGGGAAAAAATAGAGAATATTTGTTAAAATCACCCGGGACTGGTTCAAACAAAGTGTATTTAAAAAAAAATATATATATTTTTTAAGTACAACCTGTTAAGGTAGTTATAAAAGAAGATGTGAGTAAAATGTAATGAAGTGAAGCAGACGGGGCTGAATGAGGTGGGCCATTATTATGATATCCATCAGTTTTTATGTTTTTGTGTGGGGGCGTGAAGGTTCAACCCCAACAAAGACTGATCAAGGTTTGGGTGTGTGATGGGATTAAAAACTTAACTGTAGAAACTTCAAGCAGATCCTCACAACTCAAGATGGGACAGACTTTTACCTTGGGGGGGGGGGAAGAGATACTCAACACAACTTTATTTAGAGAGCAGGGAACACAAAGATTGTCATGATAGACGGTGCGTTAACATACGTGAACACTGGAACATGGACAACATGAGAGAGAGACAGACAGACGGTCAGAAAGACAGAGAAAGTTGACAGACTGACAGAGAGAAATGGACAGAGAGATGGCGGACAGACAGAGACAAATGAAGGTCAGACAGAGAGAGATGATGGACAGGCAGAGAGATTGACAGAGATGACGGACAGGAAGAGAGAGATGGAAAGAGATGACGGACAGAGAGAAATGACGGACAGACAGATGACGGACGGACGGAGAGAGATGACGGACGGACGGAGAGAGATGACGGACGGACAGAGAGAGATGACGGACGGACAGAGAGAGATGACGGACGGACAGAGAGAGATGACGGACGGACAGAGAGAGATGACGGACGGACAGAGAGAGATGACGGACGGA